>PVIY010016404.1:0-51776 GCA_004026745.1 Myrmecophaga tridactyla
CCCCACATTCACTTAGGCTGGTACACACGTGCTCATCCTCAGCAAACTTAAATGAAGCACTTAGCTGAGAAAGCACATTCCATCACTTTGGCCTCACTCAGAGGGAAAATAGCACCTCACATATTCAAAGAGACCGTTACTCCTTCTGCCTTGTTTTGATCCAAATCATGCCCCTTACTCTAGCCCTCAGAGATTCTCTTTCCAATTTACTTTTTCCATTCAGTCTCTCTCTCTCCCGCTGACTCTTTTTCCTCACCTACAAACATGCTCAAGCACTCCACCTCAGCCTAAAAATATCTTTTTCTCAATCACCCATTCCCTCTCAAGCGGCCTTTATTTTTCTCTGTCAGTCCCTTTAGCACATCGATCTTCTTCAAATTGACCTATGCTTCACTTTCCCATATTCCCACCCTACCACTAAATAAGCCTCTTAAAGGCAGCAATTAAATTAGAGCCAGGGCTGGTGGCTATTTTTATTGAGGTTGTGGGGTTCATGGTTTTGCATAGAAGAGATCAATTTAAGATGAACATTAATGGCAACTTGATTTTTTGTGTTTGCATTTGAATGAAGCCATTAAGGCAGCCAAAGCCCACCACCCACCCAGGGCCTTCTGATCACCAGCACAGGTCCCCCCACCTCACCCCACCCAAAGCACTAGCCTTAAGACAACTGCCCAAATTTGTCAGACCGTAAGGATGGTTCGGTGATTTTTTTTTTACACTGCTATAGATCTCAGCTCTCATTAAGGATAGCCTTGTGATCTCAAGTTTAAAAAAAGATTTTATCAAGCAAAAAAAAAACAAGAAGTATTTTAGTCTGGTAGTAAATTGCTAAGAATAGATTTGACTAGCTTGTTTTTGTGCAACGCTTTTGAATTTGTTCCAGATTCTTGAACCTGCAGCTGTCGAACAGAGGAAAATGGATTCTCTAAGAGCAGCTACTACTTGAAGATTTTGAAAAGCTGTGACTCAAGTTTTTACAAAAATTGTTCGTACAGAAAAGTCAAAGACTTTTTCAGTGCATCTGGTGGTCTGACTGCCAAACGTGACCAGAAAGCAGAGAAAGCATGCCTCCTAACAGAACATGCGCCACTGTCTATCTGGTGTGAGGCCAAACAAAATAAATTCATAGTCCCACCACCAGGAGAAAGCAGTGCAGGTAAAGTGTGATACTGTTTCAGGAAATAGGGACTTTCACCTCTAACACTAATTACACTTTTATCTCCTCTACAGTTTTGTAAAATTTAGATGAAATACTGACCTACCTCATAGAACTGTTATTTGTTATGGAAAATAAAGATGGAAAATAAGCTGATTTAGGAAAAACCAAGATTTCACAATCAGGAAGTCTAGCACTGACCAATTATAACAGCTTTTCGAAAAGTTCCTTAACCTTCCTATGCTTCAGTTTTCCCTACATAAACCTAGAAAACAACATTTTTCACAAAAGTCCACAATTAACAACACCATAAAACAGAAGCAAAAGTATTGCTCCAAAGACAGAACTGGAGAAATAATTATATTACAGGAGTCAACTTAATAGCCTCCAGAATAAGTGCTGTGATTTTAAAGTTTGGTCACGTATTTCAAATGGGATAAGGAGTCATTCAGTGTGACAAGAGCAGGAACAGTGAGAGGTGGAGTTGGGCAAGTATACTGCATATTTTTCTAGGCTTTTCCAGATATCACCAAAACTTCATTGGCTATATATTAAAAATCTGAGCGTTATAGAAGATACCGAGTGCTCAGTAGCAGGCAAAGAGCCTGGGAGAATCTCAGAGGACCAGGCTTCACTCATCTCACCCAGCCGAATGGTTTTCCCCATTTTTGAAGTCCAAAGGAAATTTCGCTCTACTGCTCCTTTTTACGTTGGCTAATTTTAATTTGTGTTCCAGATAAGCAAATAATCACTTTGCTTGATTTCAACAACCTGGTAATGAGGATCTCAGGGTCAAGCTGATAAAATGAGAGCACACATGAGAAAATTACATTTTAAAAATACATTTAAGGGCCGCCGCGCGGCCCCCGCGCGCCCACCCCTCCCCCTCCTCACACACACAAAAAAATACATTTAAAATGTAGATCTGGTGTGAGAAATGCTTTCCTTTTAATAAATGGTGGGTCAACTGGAAAACCTTATTTTAGCAAATGGATGTTGATCCCTACTTCACATTGCATATAAAAATCAATTCCAGATGAATTACAAATCTAAATGTGAGAGGTGAAAAAAAGCTTTTTGAGTAAAAGCATGTAGGAATTCTTCCATAACCTTGGGAAAAGCAGACTTTGGGTGACCAAACCCAAGGAGGGAAAAGAGAGCATCTCACCCATTTGGGGACCACGGGCATCAGGAATCAGAGGTTGAGCAGGGTAAGGAGGTTCACACAGGCACAGGACTCGAGAGGACATGGCGCCTGAGCCCAAGGAGGGGGTGCAGGTGGCCTAGACAGAAAGGACGCCTAAAATTGGGTGACAGAGCCCAAGTGGGCAGAGGAGGGCATCTAAATGGAGGGTAGGCTCGACGTGGGGTTTCAGAGCCCAAGCAAGGAAGAAAGAGAGGGCAGTGTGGGGTCGTGGAACCTAAGCGTGATGACAGGGTCAGCCACGTGGAAGTTAGGGTAAGAGATTGGCCTTGAGAGATTACATATTTACAAGGGCTTGGATCAAATAAGTAAATATATAAAGGACAATGGAAGCCAAGCTTCTTACTATTGGTCAAAGGAATTACAAATATAGGAAGAAAGAAAACTAGAGTGAGCTATGATGCTGGATTGCAATCAGAGGTTCTATGAGTTCATGGTTCTCAATATGTATATGTAAAGGTGCGTGTGTGTTTGTGGTGCATCTGTGTGTTTGCAGACACTCCCTAGCTCTACCCAAACTAAGATGCCCTGGGAGCAGTTACACCTCAATCACAATACATACACCTAGCACCCACATCTTAGCTTTTAAATACCATTCTCCTTGAAAATTTTAAAACACCATTCTCCTCTTCTTAAAGAGAGGGCTTATGTCAAGGTTAGGGCAGAGAATATATACGATGAATCTGGAATATTAGGCTATTCCAAGAGAGTGAAGAAGTGTTCCAGGCATTAAAGGGACATGTCAAAAGCACACAGAAGCAGGTGCATGGGTAGTTCAGTGGTTAGAATGCCCACCTTTCATGCGGGAGACCCGGGTTCAATTCCCAGACCATGTACCTCCCCCCCCAAAAAAGTATAGAAGCAATGGTGTGATGGTAGCACAACATTGTCAATTAATTAGCACACTGCAGTGTATATTTGAACGCTGTTCAAATGGGAAATTTTATTTGTATATATGTTGCCATAATAAAGGTTTTTTGTTTTTTAAGTATACAGAAGCCAGCTTGAGAAACTCCTACTGACCAACTGGGGAAAATGTGAGCAACAAAATAAATAATAACAGTAACAGGAAATAATCCATTAACTAAACTATGAAACTCTGAGTTCAAACCGATATATAGATAAAAATAAGTGAACAAATTGAAAGTTTGATGAGGAGTGGGATATTTAGATAGTTCAAAGTAGCTTCCCACCCAATATTTCTGAATTACACATGTGAAAAAGGGAACTTTACAGCAGAGAAGTCTGGCAGACACAACCTTAGCCAATTCATCAAATGAACACCATCACTAGTGGACAAATCAAAATCACGCGCCACCAGATAGGATGCAATGAGAAGGACACTGCCTCACTTCTGATAGTCCTGACAAAGAGGCATCACATGAATCTAATCACTAGAAGACATGAGAAAAACCCACATCGAGAGACATTTTACAAAATTTCTGGCCTGCAATCTGCAAAAGTGTCAATCATGGAAGTCAAAGACTGAGAAACTTCCAAATCGAAGTAGGTTAAAGACACATGTCATGAAAATAAATGCAATGCATGATCTTGGACTGGATCTTTTTGCCATAAAGGGCATTATTTGGACAACTGGTGAAACTTGAATGGGACTGAGGATCGGCTGGAACTGATGTCTCAGTGTTAATTTCCTGATTTAATTGATGTATTGTGCTGATGTTGCAGAGTGTTCTTGTTTGTAGAATATATGCCAAAGTATTCAGGAGTGAGGGGATGCAGTATCAGCAACTCACGCTCCATAGCCCAAGGGAAAAAATGTGTAACACACTGCAATTTCAGCTTTCCTACATTGCTAGTAACTTTAAAACTTAAATGAGGATCAAAAAAGGCAAATGCACTGGGAGAAGTGAGAGACAGCCCACGTTCTTTTTTTTTTTTTTCTTCTTTTTTTTTTTGCATGAGCAGGTACCAGGAATCAAACCCAGGTCTCTGGCATGGCAGGTGCCACTGAGCCACCATTGCTCCACTCCCAAGTTCATTTCTACAGTAGAAACAAAGATCTACTTTTTTTCTACATCAAGTAGATCTAAAAGACATATAATGTTAAGTTTAAAAGAACAAGCTACAGATTAAGACATGAATTATGAAATAATTTATGATAATTTTTAAAAGAAAGCAATTATTTACATTATTCCTTGCTAAATGTAACTATAGAAATATATGACGGACCATAAGGACGCACTCCAAATTCATGCAGTAGTTTCTTGTGTAAAGAGAATGGAAGGGGAAGGAGCAACCGGATATGGGGGGGGTGGAGTTCAACTCTATGTAATGCTTTATGTCTTCTAAATAAATAAAAATCAAATATGATTTGATCTTTTTAAACAAGTCAGAACAGCAGGCAGCAAATGTTAATTAGATTCTGGGGCCGGGAGCTGCTGTTTACTGTTGGCCTCCCAGGACAGGCACTGTGGTAGACCCTGACAAGGAATTTCATGAATCCCCACGATAATCTTATTGGTTCCCCGGATAGGGAAACTGACGCTCAGAGAGAGTAAGTCACTTGGCCGCCGTTACCCACCAAGCTTCGAATGGAGGGTTTGCCGGTTTGAAGCTATCATGCACCCCAGAAAAGCCATGTCCTTTCATTCTCATTCGGTGTTACTGGGTGGGAGCTTTTTAATTGTTCCCATGGAGATGTAACCCACCCAATTGTGGGTGGAGCCTTTGGATTAGATGGTTTCCATGGAAGTGTATTTCCACCCATTCAAGGTGGGGTTGCTTATTGGAGCTCTTTAAGAGGGAACCATTTTGGAAAAAGCTTTAGAGCCACCAGAGCGAACAGAACCAACAAAATAGACGGGGCCCCAGGGAAGCCATTGAAGAAGTCTTATGAAGTGAGGAGAGAAACTAGCAAACATTGCCACATCTCCCATCTGAGAGAGAGAAACCGTGCATTTCATCAGCCCTTTCTTTGGAGTTAAGGTACCTTTTCCTGTATGCCTTAATTTGGACATTTTCATGGCCTTAGAACTGTAAAATTACAACTTAATAAATCTCCTTTTTAAAAGCTATTCCATTTCTGGTATGTTGCAATTCTGGCAGCTTCAGCAAGCTAAAATAGAGGGACAGTATAAACTGTGATAGGTGACAATGGTTTTATGTGCAATGAGTAAGCAGATAAGACGGCCCTTGACCTAAATTTCCTAAGTTCAGAGAATGCCCAATCACTCCTGTTTTTTAGAGACATGTTTTTCTCTTGTTACCATTCCCAGATTCTCTCTCACCAATGAACACGCAATTTTCAGGTGAGACTCTACACAAAGATACCTCTTTCGGGATTGGCAGTGGTGGAATTATTCATATTGTAGAAATTCTTAGCATTTAAAATATATCTTACTTTATTATAACTCTGTTCACTCCAAAGATGTGTTTTAATATATTAAATAAGATAACTTTCTGATGGAAGTCCAATTAAGTCTGTCATCTTGAGAACATGTATATGTGCAGGTGTGTGACTTAACTTACAAAAGAGGAAAGAGTTTCATAATGAAAAGACTTTGTTAATCCAACATCTAAAACAAGCTGTGCTTGTAAATAAAGAGGTGTTTTCTGACCAATGTATTGCTTAGGAAGTATCTTAAAATTATTAAGGTGAGTTTGTCTTGCTGTTAGTGTACTGACTGAATTTAAGACTGATACTGTAGCTCCTATTGTCTACTACTTTATTTTCTACACTAAACTGTGGAGCTGAGTTCTCCCATTCAAATCCACAAATAACTTCTACATAACACCATTTTTCATCTACCATTATACTCCACAAATATCACATAGACAAATTAGAGATAACTATAGAGTGCTAATCTATTATTAGAGATTAATACATAATGTTAAATAATATTTGTTATGGAAATTTCATTAGTACAAAAATTAACTGCTGTTTCACTTCAGTGGCTTTTTACCTATATCCTCCCTTCAAAGCACTGCAATTTACTTAAGAGTAGCAATTTGTCAGACACGCTGCTGAAAACTTTTGTAGCTCTCTGGACAAAAATTAACTTTGCCGAAGAATCAAAACTGATTTGGACCCCCAAAACTATAAGTTATTAAAGTCGTCTACAAAAAAGACTGTCACATCCTAGGGACCCGGTCAACAGGAAACATGAAATCGGAGCAAGTAAACATTGAAGCTGTCATAGTGCCCCGTGTCCCAAAACGCAAGTGATGCAATTGTTATATAACAAATTACCAAATAATAACTTTAAATTATTAATTAGTGGATTTTAATTTTCAATTGTTTTAAATTCTATTTGCAATCGTTACTACAGAGAAATAAATAATATATACTCATTTCAGACTTTTACTTCTGTGTGCCATTTTCCGAAAGACACCAAAATGAGATGGCTACGGCCATGCCGCCCAGTCCTCCGCTGAAGCTTCATTTCCAGTGCAACATCGATCTTTTGCCACCGGTTTGGCCAGATACATAAGAAATTAGTGCGATTTGACAGATGAAAGCTGCCGCCTCTGCAGTGGCTTTACTGTTATACTTTAATACATTGTGATTTAAATTCCTTTATTGAACATGAGTCCTTTTAAAAGGCATACTGGTCACAACATTGGCCTTGGGCCGTTCAACTCCCCAAACGCTGAGACTATTGTGATGGGTGGGTTGAAATGAGAGGAATAACACGCCAAACAATAAAAGGGTGAGCAAGGAAACCGGGGGTGGGAAATTCCTAGTTATTGGCTCACCTCCAAACGGGAAGATGCTGCGGAAAGCGCCCAGGTGGGCTCTCCCTGGTCTGGGAGGTCACAGCAGAGCCTGAGCCCTGAGCCCTTCCCTCCCCGCGGCGGTCCCAGGCGCAGCCCTGCGGGGAGCAGAGGCCAGACCCAGCACCCACGACCGCCCAGCGCACCCTCCTCCACCTCCCACGCCCTCCCTCGCGCCCACCCCACTGCTGCTCGCGAAGGGGTGGGGGTGGGGCGCCGCGTCCCCGTGTCCCCGCATCGCCGTTGCCAGGCAACGGGATGCCCCAGAGGAAGCGAGCGAGCGGAGGGCGTGGGGGGAGGCGGTTGGAGAGAGAGCTCCCCCACAGCAGAAATGAGCCCCGGTGAGCACCGGGCCAGGGGGCTGTCCCTTGAGAGGGAGCCGTGGGAGGGGGCGGGGAGTGGGCCCGTGAGCCCCGAAACCCCGGGATTGCCCAGGTCCGGTCTGGAGAGAGCATCTTCTTGACCAGCCGCACATCCCTTCCTTCCATCCCTTCCTTCCATCCCTTCCTTCCATCCCCTCGCACCGGTTCTGCTTCGAGCCCGGGATCGGCCGTCCCGCTGCAGCTGCGCGGCCTCAGGGCGCCCTCCCGTGGCCCCCTAGGGCGCCCACTTGCCCGTCTCTCCGCGCCCGGCCTCCCACCCCCCAGTGGGTTCCTCGCCCCCTACTCCCAGCAAAATCGAAAGCACTGTACGGTTCCGTTACAGAAAAGCATCTTGAGGAAGGCGATGAAGTTGACTCTGTTCTCCTTTCAGCATCCAAGATCCTAAATTCCTCCGAGGGAGTGAAGGAAAGTGGTGGCAGTGAAACAGGTAAAATCTCAGAGGCCAAGGCCCAAACGGTATACTTAACACTGCACGCATCCCTTGTGCCAGACGTTGTTCTAAACACGTAAATGTATGGACTCATTTAATCTGCACAGCAACCCTGTTGAGTAGGTTCTACCATTATCCCCATTTTACAAGTGAGGAAACTGAGGCACAGGGAAGTTAACTGACTCCCTGAGGTCAGCCAGCTAGCAAGTGATAGAGGCAGTGTTCACTAGAGGAGTTCAACCACAGAATGAAGCAGGAATGATAACAAACAAGTGAATTTGAAGATAAGACCTTTGAAATCATTCAACCTGAGGCACAGAAAGAAGAAAGAAAGAAGAAAAGTGAACAAGCCCAAGGAATCTGTGGGACACCATCAAGTGTACAACTCCATGCACTGTGGAAATCGTAGAAGAAGAGAGAGATAAAGAGGCAGAGAGTATTTAAAGAAATGATGGCTGAAAACTTTGGAAATGTAATGAAAGACATGAATACGCACTCAAGAGGCTCAACCTACCCCAAACAGAATAAACCCAAAGACACAGCATATTTTATATTCAAGTCCCCGAATGCCAGAGATAAAGAGAGCTCTTAAGGATACCCGAGAGAAGCATCCTGTGAGTACAATGGAGCCTCAATAAGATTAAATGCTGGTTTCTCCTCTGAAACCATATAGGCAAAAAAAAGCGCTGAAAGGAAAATCACTAACCAAGAATTCTATATTTAGCAAAACTGTTCTTCAAAAATGAGGGAGAGTGATGGTGGAGTTATACAGAGAAGGTTGGGTTTAACAAATGAGTATGAGTGCTGAATCATTATACTGATACTTCTTTTAGCTTCCAGTACCTAAGAGAAGCTGGAAATAAAACCTAAAATTGTGTAATTGTAACCCATACCAAACTCTGAAATCTGTTCAACAGCTAATGGTTGTAATGTACTTTGAAATTTATTGCTTTTATGTATATATGTTAAAGAGAAGAGGAGTATAACAGAGAAGATAGGATTTAACAAATGAGTAGGACTGCTGAATCATTATATTGGTATTTCTCTTGGTCTCCAGTGCTTGGAGCAGCTAGAAGGAAAAACAAAAAATGGTGGGAGTATAACTCATACCAACCTTTAAAATCTGTTCTATAACTACTTTTTAAAATATACTTGGAAATGTGTTGTTTTTTGTACACATATTTTACAACTTAAAAAATTGATGAAACAAAGTTGAGAGATTACTCTGAAGGTCACTCTTGCACAAGCTTCAGTTAGACATTGCTATCTATCATAATTTACCAAACCCCAACCAAACCATTCCAGCCAATCCTAAAGAATACCTAGGGCAATATTTAAGATTCTACAAAAGTTCTATGCACTAGGGTAACTTTCCAGAAACCCACAACCTCTGGATGGGTCCCTGGACCAGATAAGTCCTGAAACCAAGAGGGCCCAGCTTCTCCAAAACATCAGCTAGTTTCATTTCCCTACCCCATATTACTGACAGCCCCTTCCAACATGAAAAAGTTAGAATGGCCATAGCCCAAATACCCCTAAAGAGTGGGATAGAAAGATTAAAGGTGATGATGGAGTTATACAGAGAAGTTAAGATTTAACAAAGATGATTGCTGAATCATTAAATTGATATTTCTTTTAGTCTCCAGTATCTTAGAGCAGCTAGAAGTAAAAACCTAAAATTGGGGAATTGTAACACGTAACAAACTCTGAAATCTGTTCTACAACTAATTGTGGTGCTGTGTTTTGAAATTTATTGCTTTTTTGTATATATGTTATTTTTCACAAAAAAGAAAAAAAGTCGATTGTGATGAAAAAATATATATTTATTCTTTCTACCCTCCTATATTCTGGAGCAGCTAGAAGGAAAAATCTGAGAGGATTATATGGTAGCCCATGACAAACTGAGATCTGTCTTGTAAATACTTGTTGAAGAGTGTTTTGAAAACTATTGCTTTTTTCTTTCTTTGCTTTGTATATATTATATTATACAATTTTTTAAAAGTTTAAAAAAATTGAAACAAAAAAAAAGTGACGGAGAGATTAAGACATTCCAAAAAAAACAGAAGTTGAGGCAATTTGTGGTCACCCATAGGCTGGCCCTATATGAGTATTAAAAAGAGTTCTTCAAGTTGAAAGGAAAGGATAGTAGACAATAGAACAAAACTACATGAAGAAATAAAAGTCCCCAATGAAGGCAAAGATATGGGTGAATATATACACAAGTACTATTGTATGTTTGCTTTGTAACTCTTCTTTTTACTTCCTATAGCATAGAAAAGGCAAGTGCATAAAATGTAATGAGAAGTCAGTGAGTTTGGATTCATAATGTATGAAAGTGTAATTTGTGACAAGAACTACGTATAGATGGGAATAGAGGGATATAGGAACATAATTTATGTATACTATTGAAACTAAATTGGTATCAAAGCAAATAAGAGTATTATAGATTTAGAATGTTATATTAAAGCCCCATGGGAACTACAAAGAAAATATTGGAGAATATGCACGCTCATGGAGACAGAAATTAAGACTACAAGTTGCCAGAGGCACAGGTCAGGCAAAATGGGAAGTTATTCCATAATGGGTATAGGGTTACTGTTTGGAGAGATGGGAGTTTTAGTAATGGAAGGTGGTGAGGGTACTACAATATTGTGACTCTGATTAATACGATTGAATGTTATGCTTGGGAGCGGTCGAGGGGAAAATTTATGTTAATATGTGTCCAAGATTTACCAAAAAAAAAGAAGAACAACAAAAGAGACAATAACAATTAAATACAATACTTGATCCTGAATGGAGTCTAGCCAGGGAGGAGAAAAGGTTCAAAGGGACATTATTGAGATTGGGACATTTGGAAAAATTGAAATATAGACTAAACTTCATATGAATGTTATATTTCTTGAACTTGGTCACTGCATTTGAGGTGGTTACATGGGTGCATGTCCTTGTTCTTAGGAAATGTAACATGTATTAAATGTTCGTGGAGCATCATGTATACAACCTACATTCAAGTATTCAGAAAATGGATTGATAGATAGGCAGGTAGACAGGTAGGTAAAATGACATGGCAAACATGGCAAAATGTTAAAATTTATAGATCTGGGTATTTAGGCAGGTAAGACTATGTTGGAGTTCTCTATGGGGTTTGTATTTTTGCAACTGTCCTATAAGTTTGAAAAGTATTTCAAAATAAAAAGTTAAAAAAGAAAAGGAGTATAGTCTTTCTTGCTGTAGCATAATGATTACAAGTGTGAGGTCTGGCACCAAACAGGTACTCAATAAACAATAGCTACCTTATCTCAGGCACAGTCAAGGCTGGCAGTGATTTTCTGGGTACAATTAAATGCAAAATTAGGAGGTATGACTCTGCTCCTATTTCTGTTCTTTTGCCTGCACATAATTTTCACCAAGTGACCCATCCCTCGAGTACTAAAACAACAAAATATTAACCTAATTTGCATAAACAATGCCAAGTTTCAAAAAGGTGTATAGTATTTCTTGGGTCTCTTTGCTTTTAGAACAAGTAGCTAATCTAATTAACCCTTCACTTGCTGGAATGGGTTATGTGAGAGATACTCTTGAATTTCAGGATTCCCAGTGCACTCTTCCTAGCACTTCTGTTCTATCCAATTCTTCATCCAATCATTCATTTATCTAACAAATATTTTTGAGCTTCTGCCATGTATCAAATACTATTCTGAGTACTGGGGACCCAACAGTGCCCTCTTTCAGTTTACCTTCATGTGAGGAAAACAAACAAAGGATATTGTGTGTAGGATGGTGTCTTGATTTGTCAGTGGCCAACACAAATACCACACAATGGGTTGGGTTAAATAATGGGAATTTATTGTCTCCTGGTTTCCAAGACTGGGAAGCTTGTATTCTAGTTTGCTAGCTGCTGGAATACAATAATCCAGAAATGGAATGGCTTTTAAAAAGGGGAATTTAATAACTTGCAAGTTAGCAGTTTTTAGGCCATGGAAATGTCCCAATCAAAGCAAATCTATAGAAATGTCCAATCTAAGGCAGCCAGAGAAAGACACCTTGTTCAAGGAGGCTGATGAAATTTAGGGTTTCTCTCTCAAGTGGAAAGGCACATGGTGAACATGGCATCATCTGCTAGCTTCCTCTCTAGCTCCCCTAGAGGCACTTTCCTTCTTCATCTCCAGAAGTCACTGGCTGGTGGACTCTGCTTCGTGGTTCTGCGGTGTTCTCTGCTCTGTCAGGATCTCAGTAAACTAATCAAGACTCATGAAGAATGGGTGAAGACACTTCTCCATCTAATCAAGTTTAACACCCACAATTCATTGAGTCACATCTCCTAGGAGAGAACTTAATCAAATTTCCAACCTAACATACTGAATAGGGATTACAAGAGACCATTGGTCCCACAAAATTGATTAGGATTAAAACATGGCTTTTCTAGGGTACATAAATCCTTTCAAACCAGCACAGCTTGCTTCTCCCTAGGGTCTGCAGTTTTCTGGTGCTGGCTTGTCAGCTTCCTTGGCTTGCATCTCTTCCTGACATCATATAGTGATGTCCTCTCCTTTCTGGCTTCTGTGCTCTCTGGGTCCGCCACACCTTATCTAAATATAAGTGATACTCTTTACAATGGATTCACACCCACAGGAATTTGGATTAAGATTAAAGACATGTTTTCTTCTGGGGTAAATAACTCAATCTGCTATATGGGAGTAAACGCTATAGAGGAAAGTAAGGACAGGGGGAGCATTTAGACTGTCAGAGGTGGGTGGGAGTGTGCAATTTTAAATAGGCTAGTAGGAGAAGACGTCACTTAACAGGTGACATCTGAGCAAAGACCAGAAAGAGTAAAGGAGTAATAAGTGCAGATCTCTGCTTTCCACAGAGGCCCTGAGGTGGGAGCATGCCTGGTATGTTTGAGTAACAGCTATTGTGAACAGAGAAGAATGAGTAAGGGACAGAGTAGTAGGAGATGGGTTCAGGGAGAAAAATGGGAAGAGGGTTGTATTAGTTTATTAAGCTGCTGGAATGCAATATACCAGAAATGGAGCAGCTTTTAAAAAGGGGAATTTAATAAGTTACAAGTTTACAGTTCTAAAGCTGTGATAATGTCCAAATTAAGACACCAACAAGAGGTTACTTCACTAAAGAAAGGCTGATGCTGTCTGGAACACCTCTGTCAGCTGGGCAGGCATGGAGCTGGCATCTGCTGGTCCTTGTTCCCAGTTCTGTTGCTTCCAGCTTTTCATGCCGGTGGCTTCCTCTCTAAGCATCTGTGGGCCTTCATTTAACTGCTCTGGGACAAAATTCTGGGTTTCATCTTTTAGCCAAGCATCTGCAGGCGCCAGAGATTTCTTCTCCTTAGGTTCTGGCTATTTCTGTGAGTTTTTCTTAGCACCCGAACTATTTCTGTCTTGATTGCCAAACATCTACATCGGTTCTAACTGTCAGCTCTGAGCTCTCTCCAAAATGTTCCTCTTTTAAAGAATTCCAGTGAACTAATCAAGACCCTTACTGAATGGGTGGAGTCACATCTCCATCTAGTCAAAAGGTCACACCCACAATTGGGTGTGCACATCTCTGCAGAGATAATATAATCAAAAGTTTTGGCAGTACAGTGTTGAATCCGGATTAAAAGAAACGGCTGCCCTCACAAGATTGGATCAGGATTAAAACATGGCTCTTCTTGGGTATATAATAGCTTCAAACCGGCGCAGGAGCCTTGTAGCTCCATGTAAGGATTTTGGTTTTTGCTCTGAGCAAAAAAGGGAAGCACTGGAGAGTTCTGAGTAGTTTTCGCTCTCCTCCATCTCAGCTGGAAATTTGACGTGCATTGAATCATTGTTGTACTGATAACATCCTTTCCTCTTCAATAATGATTAATCTTTCTTGATCATTTACTACATACTAGGCACTATGTTAAGTATTTTACCTACAAACTCCACAAGGCAGTGCAGCACTTGCCTAGAGTTACCCTCCCCACCGAGTGGGTGGCAGAGCCAGAATGTAAACCCAGGCAGCCTGGCTCCATCTTTCACACTCATGATGTAACTGGGCCCTGCTGGCAATGGTGTCAGCTGAGCCCTGCTCCAGGTTCGTTAGTCTTGACACTGAAAGAAGTTAGAGATGTGAGGGCCATTAGGAATAAGTGGTAAAGTTTATTAAAGAAAGAGAGAAAAGCATACACGGTAAAGAGATAAAGCAGACGCGTTCAAGGGAGAAACATGCACTGATTACGAGTGGATTAGCTTGCTTTATAGGAAGTTTTGTTGGTGGCAGGTTTCCATAGTAACCTTTGAATACCAGATGTCTTCTTTGTGCGGGTTCCCATAGTGACCTTTGACCTTGGGGGCTTACATGGTTTGCATTAACCAGGTGCTTACTGGACTAGCATTGTTTCAGGAAGAGAGAACTATTAGTGCTTGTGGCCAGCCCATCACGTATCCAAAATTTGTCTTTGTGCGGATGCTTAATCCTCACAACCCTAGGATTTGTGTTATTAACTAAGAATTTGCTTTGGGCCCATGATTTTACAAGTTTTTATGATTTGGGGAGGTTTCAGAGTTTTGGGGAGCTTTTGAGGCTTTAGGGGAATTTTTGTTCCATGAAATTTTCAGTTTGCATTAATTCCTTTGGACTAGATAAGAAACAAGGGACTGCAGTTGTCCATTAATTCTTCTTAGGGCTGGATAGGAATCCAGGGACCTGCAGTTGCCCATTAACTCTTTCAGAGCTGGATAGGAAACTAGGGACCTGCAGTTGTCCTATTCTACCCTGCTTCACTAATTACCATGACTGTGCCTCATGCAAGTGCCACCACACCTCACAAGGCCTTGCAAAGCACTTAATTCTAGGAAGGACTTGAATAGTCATAGCAAAATCTGGTATTTGGTTACTGAGATTTGCACATCGTTGACTGCAGCATGCCTAACATGCTGGAAAGAGTTATTACCATGTTGCAGTATTAAAACTCATTTGTTCTTTCAAGCCTATTAGCTACAGCACTCGATACATTCTGTATGCACTGAATATGAAATAATTTTCTGCAGGCTTCAGTATAAACTTCCCATATCTTTACCTTACTTACCTCGAGTCCTCCTACTCATAATTATCTTCTTTTTCACTTTTGACAGAGAATGTTAATTGAATATAATGAATAAAATCCCAGAAAGCTTCTTGAGAGTTGGTACCATATCTTCTACTTAGCCTATACCCCTTCTAATATTATACATTTATCAGGACTTAATAAATGGTGACGCACGCTGTGTTCTCCCTTTTATGATTCTTTAAGTGACTGATAATTCCCCTTCCAATTCTAGAACCACATAATTCTATGTGGTTCTTTAAATATTGCTAAATTTTAAAATGACCTTTTCCTTTGGGAATAAGTAGCAGCCAAAGTCTCTGAAACTCATAAGAAAAAACAAAAAGTTACTTTAGTAGCTTTTAAAAATAGATAAACCCAACTCGCTGCCGACCCTATGCCTGTGCTGAAACAGCTGAATGTCGCTGGAGAGAAACATTCACTCTGAGTCATACCATGGATCTAAAATGAGCATTCAATGCTATTTAGAAAACTTATTTCCCCAGTAAAATATTTTTCTCTAAGAGTTACTCCTCTTGTCTCCTCAAATCTCCAATGCCCTCTTCACCACCTCTCAACCATAATCTGATCTTACATTATACAAAAAAAAAAAAAAAAATAGAAGCAATCAAACCAAAACTTCCTCATCCTCAACCTTCAGCTTTTCTAACTCAGCTGCCTGGGTTTCCATGTTGTCTTCCTCATTTCAATGGAAGAATTGTCCCTGTTCAATAAAAGTTCAGTTCCTTTAGATCTCATCTCTTCTGGACTTTTCCAGTACTCAGCTTCTACAATTAGCCTCCCTCTTTCTCCAGAAATATTCATTCCTTCTCTTTCTACTGTATGATTCTAACAGCAGACAAACAAGTATTAAATTCTCCCTTCTGACCCTGGCATCTCTTCCAATATCCACCTTCTTCTCTATTCCCTTCCACAGTAAAACTGGAGAGTTGTCCATACTCATTGCTCCCAAGATTCATATGCCGTACACCTCTAAAGCTTCTGAGTCTGTCAGTCCAGTGGAAACTGCCCTGTAGGGGTCAGCAGGGACCTCTGTGTGGCCCACTGCAAAGGTCCTAACTGCTCCCCTGAGTCAGACTGGCCTATTTGACATATCCAGCTGCCTCCCTGACATCTCTACCTTGTTGTCTA
The DNA here is from genome assembly GCA_004026745.1 of Myrmecophaga tridactyla. Lineage (NCBI taxonomy): Eukaryota > Metazoa > Chordata > Mammalia > Pilosa > Myrmecophagidae > Myrmecophaga > Myrmecophaga tridactyla. Next base: position 16,132 of record PVIY010016404.1, read on the forward strand.
ATAGACAACTTAACTTTAACATATCTAAAACAGTTTACTTTAAATTGTTTTCCTCCTAAAATATGTTCCCATCTCATTCTTTTCCATTTCAGTAAATGACATCCTCATTCAGGCATTTGCCTGTGACTTTCAGAAACAATAAAGCAAATCAACAATTAAAACTATTCATTAATGTCCTCCCTCCAGATATTAATAAAGACAAAGAAAATATCTTTCTTTCTATTGATTGAGGTTTGGGTGAGTATAGACTGGTGAACCTGGAGGCTGATCCACAGGGGGTTACTGTGCTCCAAGGAAAGAGGTTTTGCGTAGGCTGCTACCAGCCCATGAAATGTCTTTGTGTGGATTATAAAAGGGATGCAAACCCACACAGGGGGCCGGTTAGCTGAGTGGGGCATCAGCTGGATTTCAGCCTCGGTTTATGCTCTTGTTAGGAGCCCTTGTGCAGTGAACAACCTACAGAATAGTATGTGGCAATCCTAGTCCCAGGGGGCCACATTGAGCTGAAGGAACGATTGAAATCAAGAGTATTTCTGGGGTGGCTGCCGTGGCTCAGCAGGCAGAGCTCCAAACTGCTGTGCTGGAGGTCTGGAGTTCGATCCCTGGTGCCTCCTGCCCATATGCAAATTAAAAAAGAGTATTTCTGTATGATAGGAGAATATGCTCCTTACTATATTTCTAATGAAAGTCTCAGGAACAACAGTACAACAGCAATAGACATAATGCTTTCCAACAAAGGTGTCCCACAGCTCCAGCTTCCTCTTCCAGACCTCCGAGCCTAATTTTTAGGCTCGAAAAGAGTGGCTAGGACAAGACACCAACCCTGAAACTGCGTTTCAGAAGGATAAACCAGTGGGACTCAGGGAAGGATGTGCACAGAAGTCTTCTAGGCTATATCACAGAAAATAGAAATAGCAGAGCTTCTCCGGTCAAACATGAGCCACATGAATGTGGAAGGCAGCAGTGTGCTAGCTATGTTGTCACACTGTGAGCAAACAAAGAAGGAAGAAATGGAGGAAGGGAGAAAAAAAACATGTAGAAACCATATATAAATCTCTTATTTTACTTAAAATGTTTGTTCTATCTCTTTATTAATTTTTTAGATTTCTTTTGGACCCGTATTGCTTACTTAGTTTTAGCAAAAGGAATCCTGTATTTAGCCTTGAAATTGCAAACTCTCCTAATGAGGCAAAGAAAATCCATACAGAAACGAAAGGCTGTTGCAGCAAGTGTGGGCAGGAGATGGAACTGTGAACAGTAATGCCATTAAGAATAAAATTGAAGGCTGAAAACATTTACAAGAATAAAATCTTACCATTGTACTTAAATACATACAGAGTTGGTGAGAATTATGATTACAGAACAGAAGGTAAAAATCCAAATCTCATGGTGCAAAAATAATATAACTTGCAAATATCAGGAGGAGTGGGAAGTAGATGTGGAAGAAAGTATAAATGCAAATTTTGTCATCTTTCTTGCCAGAAAGTAAATTAACACTGAATAGAACAGAAATGTGTGGCATTAAAAGCTATAAAGATTCTAACCTCTTAATCTTTTTCGTAATATATTTTCAACTAAATTTTAATAATAACTTTGACTACATTAAATTTTTTTATTCTGTTAATTTTTTCTTTCTTCTCCAGTAAATATAAATTCAATACTATTCCTTTAAAAGTAGGATGCATGATACAATCCCACTATTTGAAAGTCATTTCTATTTTTCCACATCTATGCATACAGAGTGGACTGAAGAACAGGCACCTAAAATTAACAATGGTTAGTTCTGGCTGGTGGGAGTCTAGATGATATATTCTTTTTTTTTTTTTTTTTGTATGCTATATGGCAGGGTCACATTTCATTATTTTTCCATGTGAGTATCCTGTTATTGCACCACCATTTGTTGAATTTTGTTTGTTTGTTTGTTTGGGGGGAACTGCATGGACTGGGAATCAAACCCAGGTCTCCTGCATGGCAAGCAAGATTCTACCACTGAACTACCCTTGCACCCTCTTTTTTTTTTATTTCATTTGGGTCTATTTGAGTTCATTAGAACAAGTTATTTAGGGTCTGAAAATCGTCAGAATGCCTTCCTGCACTGATCTAGACCTTATCTCCATTCCATTTTCTCTCTATGAGATGAACATTTCAGAATAGTAAGAGTAGAGCTGTCATTTCATTCCCAATAAAATGCAATATCCAGATAGATTCACTGTCCCTCTCTGTCCTGGGACTAAAGGTGGGATGCTTCAGTTGGCCAAAAGGCTCAGGGCCCTGAACCAGTGTTGCTCTCTCAGTGATGGCAGAGAGAGGGCCTGCCCTTTGTGACCAGCTTCTGCAGCGTCTGAAAGACCACCATTCCAAAGGAGAGGACTTGCTGACCTCTTTTAAAACCTTCTCTTAGGGCAGAAATAATCAGCCTGGAATAATATCCAATCCTAACTCTCAGTTCACTCAGGACACTGACAATTATTTTTAATTCTTTAATAAAATATCTCAAAAGCAAATAAGTAGCCTAACATTTGGACAAAAAGGATTTATGTCAGGACATTTGCAAATATTATATAGTTTCTCCCCTGTTGGCAGATCTATAATCTACTTTCTAGGAGGGCACAAGTAGACCTTTTAGAACTTTGCTTAAGAACAGGACAAAAATTATAATCTGTTAATCCAGTTTGTTTCCCATGATAAAGGAGGGGAAATATCATATGGAAATTTCACAGAGACTAAGTCCCATAACTTACTTTGTCGAGGGTCTCCTATAACGTTGGGATTATTAGTGTTTCACAAAAAATAATATAGTTCCTATCCCAGAAACAAACAAGGATATTTAAGTGCTTGAGAGTTCCAAGATTGGTGTTACAAGTTAATGGTTTATTATAAAAATACTATCACAACCTTAACCAGATATTTTTACTCAAATGAGAGTTATTTCTTACACTAATTATGTGATTAGCATTGGGTTCTTCACAATGTGAAATATCAATGGTCTCATTATATCTTTGTTTCTCTACCCTAGAAAGTTAGGAGACTGCTTTCTGTCACAGATATTTTAAAATAAAACTTAAAGATTAAATCACACAGTTTTTCAATTTTGCTTTTAAGACTCTGGCTGCAAATCAGAATCAGAAAATCAAATCCAACCACAATCAGCATTGAAAGTAAGTGTATTTCATTTTTTCATCTCTAAAAACCTGCTCAATGGCTGACTTGTTTTCAGAATAGATACTTCCTACATGCATATGGGTTCTTCCACTTGATCACCACAGATATGTTCATGAAAGTCCATAGGGTGTTAGCAAGCTCAGAATGTCAGTCATTTAACTCTCATGTGATCATTTCTGGTAATAAATAGGCAGTAAGGGGATATTTCAAAAATCATAACAATTCAAGTATATGTTCATCTACTTAAAAATATTCAGTTTTGTGCCTTGTTTAATTTTGTTATAGGCCCTTCAGCATCAATTGGAGTCATTTCAGGCTCTCCGAATGCAGACTTTGCAGAATGTTAGCATGGTATGTTTCTTTATACATATGAGACATCCAAACTTTAGGTATCATCCCACTCTTCTAGGCCGATAGAACCAGTCAGTTAATTAATTGATATTGATTGTTATGTAATAGAAGCTACAACATATTCCAGATTGCTTTGAGGAAACGATATTCTTCTCTTTGGAATAAGCCAAAGAAAAATAACACTCTCTATTTTTTTTTAAAATACATACCCAAAGTGCTGCTATATATAGACAAAAAATAGGATGCTTTCATAGAAGTGATATAAAATCTGACTCAAATTGATTTAGAGAAAAAATGCAATTTATTAGCTCAGATAACTGAAAATCCTTCAAGAAGGGTGAAATCCTTATGATCAGAATTCATGTCATCAGATCCAACTCCCTCTCCATATTGGCTCTGCTTTCCACAGTAATGGATTCTTGGAATCCATGTGGTGACAAAATGGCTGCTCGAAATTCTAGGTTTTTATCCTTCCAGGCTCAAGACAGGCAAAGAGGAGCACATGGCTTTCCTTTTTAATAGTTTATACTATTTTACTAATAGTTTATACTAAGGGTCTAGGCCTGATTTTGATTAGCCCAGATTGTGTCATATCCACTGCTTGAACCATCATGCTCAGAGGGTTGCAATGCTCTGACTACTTAGCTCTGAGTCACATGCCCACCCCTAGAGCTAGAAATGGAGGTGGTATCACCAGAGGTACATGGACATTCTACAGAAGAAATAAGGGGTAGTGCTAACAGCAGGATAAGGAATGGATTTTGGGAGTACATAACATTTATCTACTAAAGACCCAATAGAAAAGTCCTCCCAATATTCTTTTACTAAAAGCAACTCCAAAAAAATGGGAAGAGAAAGTCCTATAGAAGGTGGCAGAATGGTTTCCATTTGATTGACGGAGATCAAAGGTTTCTGATTTCCTCAACAATCTAAAAATCAAACATCTAGAATTACTTTAATACAAAGTTTTATTGTTTTTATTAAATTAAGTCTTTCTGATTTATAATCATATCACATAGTAAAAGCATAATTTTCTTAAAGATTCCTTTAATGATAGCTATTATAATAAATTAAAAATCACTTTTTATATTCTGTATGATGGGAAAGAATTTTCACATGTAGGAAATGAAAAGGTACCTTTCATAATATCCATTATGCCTGTATGTTCATTAAGTTTATTAATCTGAAATCAAATTCTAATGTTCTCAATTTATCTTTTGAAGGTGCAGTCTGAAATCAGTGATATATTGAACAAAAGCATTATTGAAGTAGAAAACCCACAATTTAGCTCAGAAAAAAATCTAATCAGCACACGCATTGGAAAGGCTTTGGTATATTTTTCTATACAAATCATTTCTATATTTAGGTACTTCAAAAATGTTACCACAATCAGTTTATCTTCACCTTAACATTCTCCCATTTTCACAGGAAGAATGGACTGCCAGAGATGAAAATAAGGAAATTCCTGTCCTGAAAACCCCAAAAGATGTGCGTTGACTTCCAAATTTCTGCAACGTTCTTGTTTCTCTTAGTCTGTGAGGGGCATTTGATTTAATCCAAAGATTCCTAAGTAAATTGAAATAGAAGGCGATTTTTACAACCTATCTTTCAACTTAAAAGTTTTTTTCTACTTTTAGAATTGACCTAGGCCTAGGATGAATTCCCCAGAACAGCTCGAGAGTAGAGTCACTGTGTCCATACTGATTAGAATTCATATTTCCTGGTTAGTCGCAGCCCTAGAACCATCTAAAACTAGGAATTCAAGCTAAGGTTGACAAATACGCATTTTTCTTAAACTCCCATTTGACCTATTGCTTCTAACTTCCCCATATCTTGGGGAATGATAAATTTCTATTTCTGAAATTGAGGGGTTGCCTATGAACTCCAGCCCCTAAGGAAATAAGTGCAATTTCTAAGTACAATGTGAAGACCAGACTTATGGCTTTCACAACAACTGTTGTTAAATTTTTCATGGAGAAAACAAATCATACTTCTTGACTTCATTGCTAGACAAATGGGTGTTTATTTTAGTTGTATAAATAAATCTTTCACAGAATAGTAAGTTGTTGATCACGCGACAAATGATAGTATATTTACAGTGTTTATTATTATTAGCCTATAGAGAATCAAGAAGAAATCCTTTCTAAGGAGAAAATTCATCATTTTGAAGATTCTAGGACTCTTCATTCAGCAGAAGAAAAATTCAGTAGCAATAATGCTAACAGTGTCTCTCAAGGTATTAATATCCCAACACAGATACACTCCAAGGACATGTTAACTCTAAGAACTCCACCAGAAAATTCAGCTTCAAGCATAATTATGAACCCTTCAGAAAATTCTGACACATTGAAGAATTATAATAGCCTCTATAGTTTTCTACCTAATACACCTCAAAATGTGATGTCTCAAGCTGATACAGTAATTCTGGAGGAATCCAAAACTATGCCTTTTCTCAAGTATGGATTTTGTGAAAATCTAGATGATATTTGCCATTCTATCAAACAAATGAAGGAAGAGCTTCAAAAGTCACATGATAGGGAACTCACACTTACAAATCAACTTCAAACTTTAAAAACTGATACACATGTTCAAAGCAATGATAAGTATGACCTCTCTCCCATTCACAAGAAAAAAATTGATTTTATTAAGGAAGAAAATATAGAAGGTAACTTGAATGAAGATATAAAATCAAAGAGAATTTCAGAATTAGAGACATTAGTAAATAAGTTACTCCCACTCAGGGAAACAGTGTCAAAATTCCATGTGAATATTTGTAGGAAATGTAAAAAATTATCTAAGGGTGAAATACATAAGGTAAAGAAGAATGAGAAAAATAATAAGGAGATTCCTATCACTGGCAAGAATATTATAGATTTAAAATTCCATTCCAGAGTTCCCAGAGACACACTGTCATTCCTTGGCCAAACAAAACATGAAATGAAAGACAAAGAAAGGCAACCATTTCTGGTGAAACAAGGATCAATAGTATTTGAAAATGAGAAAACCTCCAAAGGCAATTCTCTTACTGAGCAGTGTGTTACAAAAATTCAGTACTTACAAAATTACCTAAAAGAATCTATGCAGATACAGAAAAAAGCAACAGAACTGGAGAATGAAAATCTAAGCCTTAAGACCAAAATAAAAACTCTTGTCTCTACCACACAATCTCTGATACAGAAAGTTGAAACATATGAAAAACAATTTAAGAATTTGGCTGAAGAAAAGAACGCTATTCAGTCCAGGTTAATTAAAACAGACGAAGATGGAAAAGCATATCTTAAAGAGTTGAAAAAAATAATTAGTAAATATAATGTTCTCCAAAGCCAAAATAAAACTCTCGAGGAAAGAAACAGTCAACTTTCTTTGGAGAAGCAGCAAGTGATAGAAACATTAGACCAACTAAAAAGTAAGGAACACAAAATTCAAAATGATATGGCCATTGTCAATACTGAAAATAACAGAATGAATATAGAAATGGAATCAATGAAAACAAATATTTTGTTAATACAAGATGAAAAAGAAATGCTAGAGAAAAAAACATACCAGCTTTTAAAAGAGAAAAGCTCACTTGAAAATGAACTGAAAGAAAATCAGCTGGAGATAATGCAATTAAAAGAGAAGGAAAAATTGGCAAGAACTGAACAAGAGACACTTCTTCAAATAATAGAAACAATTAAAAATGAAAAACTTAACCTTGAAACAACATTACAAGAATCTACTGCTACTAGACAAATGATAGAGAGAGAAGTTGAGAAGATTCGAACATACCAATCTACTGCAGAAGAGAATTTTCTGAAAGAAATAAAAAATGCAAAGTCAGAAGCAAGTATTTATAAGAATAGCATGACAGAAATGGGGAAGGAATGTGAAATGTTATCAAAAATGGTAATGGAAATTAAAACAGATAATCAGATTCTAAAAGACGAACTAAAGAAACATAGTCAAGAAAATATAAAATTCGAAAACAACATTAGTAGGCTTACTGAAGACAAAGTACTTTTAGAAAATTATGTTAGAAGTATAGAGAATGAAAGAGATACCTTGGAGTTTGAGATGCGGAATCTTCAACGAGAATATTTAAATTTAAGTGATAAAATCTGTAGTCAGCATAATGATCCATCAAAAATGGCTTACATGTCAAGAAGGGAGAAATACCATTTTGACAACTATGACACTTATGAAGAAACTTCTAATCCTAGGAGTAGGCCTGTGGCTCCTGATTTGAAAGGTATGTATATTGTGGTGTATTAGTAGAAATGTGTTTACAATTCTTTTAGCCTGTTAGACACTAGCTAGAGTACAGTAAAAAGAAGGAAACTTTAAGATGAATGCGATCCAGTTTTGTAAGCATGGAATCCAATTTATTAGATGCTGAAATCTGGAACTGTTGCTCTTTTGACAAAATTCATGTTATTATATTAGTTATTTACATACATTGTATAGGCACCAGGAAATTTTGGCAGGAAGTAGGTTTATTTATTTCTTTATTATTTTAAAGTATAATTAGCACTCCAGCTTTTAAAAAATCCTCTTTTTTTCCCCTCAGGAATTCCAAGTAAACTGTACCAATTGCTTCCATCCAAGATATGTAAATAAATTTCTAAAATCAAATTTTCAAAGACCTTTGTCCAAGTCTTTTATTTAAAATAATTTTAGTTTTTCTTTTCTTTTTTCTTCTTTTTTTTTTTTTGCTTGGGCAGGCACCAGGGATCAAACCCAGGTTTCCGGTTAAATTCACTTTTGTATCTGACTACAGATACCTTGTAATTGATTAGATTAGTCTTTAACATTACAAATGAGAATTAGGTATATATTTTTATATTATCAAGAGCAGTGTAGGATCTTACCCTACTTGTAAGCAAAATGTGTCACAGGTTCTAGTAGAAAACACAAGACTCCTGGGTAAGAGATAAAGGACAGTTTGTAGTCATAGCAATATCAGTAGGCAGAGAATCAGCATTCTTGCATAGGTTCCCCAAGCTCAAATTCCCATACATGACATGAAGAGATCCAGTGACACCTGTCATGCAGTGGGTTGCATTACACAAGAGGAACCCTGAACTTAGAGAACCTAAATTTTTTGTAACGTGCAGATAGCATGCCTGCCGTCGCTCCAGAGAGAAACGTTGCCTTGATTATACAGAACAGTAGGCATGCCTACCCTTGCTCCAGGAGACCCTAGATCTTTCTTCCAAGACTATTTACTATGCAAACAACTTTGTTGAAATTTGTCAAATGCTTTTTCTTCTTTTTAATAAGGGAATCATATTTTTTTAATCTATAATCTGTTAATATAGTAAACTACATTGATTAACTTTGAAATACTATACCAACCTTGCATTCCTGGGATAAACCCCACTAGATCAAGTTAGATTATCTTTCAATATATACTCCGGGGTATACTTCAATTTAGTAATATTTTCTTATGGATTTCTGCTTCCTTTAAAAAAAAATAGTACAAACACATCCCCATCAGCCTCAATCTCCTTACCATGTGTTAGTTTCCTCATAGCATTTTATTTACCTGATGTTACATATTCAGGATCTGTCTTCCTCAACAAAGGTAAAGAAGATGTGGTGTCTGTTTGGTTTACTGTTGCACCCTCATGCCCAGAGCTAGGCCTGAACATACTGGCACTCATGTTTGTTAAACGAAAAGGCTGGATGAACAGGCTGCTATCACCTAGAGAGGGTCAAGTACAGACTAGACATTCACTTGGTAGGAATGTTTTGAAGAGTGTTATGCATCAAGGTGTTTAGAAAAGAGAACATTTTCATTTTAGGTCCCTTCCTAACTATAATGATATATTGCTTTATGAGTATTTGGGGAATATATATAATATACACACATATACAGCTATATACATATAGTTTGGGAAACACACACACACACACACACACACACACACATATACAAACCGCAGAAAATCCTCTTTAAGGTAGGTATTTAATACTTAGAACCCTAAGCCTTAAAAACAAAGCAGGTATATGGTATTTGCTATCTCCCAAAGGCTTCTGACCGCTGTTCCTTATTAAGATGTGTGGGAATAAATAGGAAATAATTCCATTCAGTCTTCTTGTCAACTAATTTGTGTTCTAAACTTTGACTTTCCTACCAAAAATTCCACACTAACTTCTACCTTATTCTGCTTTCTAATTCTGATAAACCCTGCAGAGTAAATAATGTAACCCAAAGCCATTTAAGAAGAATCATTATTTCTGCCTCAGTTTCTTCACTTGTTAATGATATTAATTGTACCTATCTTTTTATGACCTTTATGAGATTAAATGTTTAATAAATATAAATAAGATAATATTTAAAGCACATGGAATTGTATATGGTACACAGTAAGGACTACATAAGTATATAATACTTTATATGTATTAACTAATTCACTCTTTCAAATTTTAAGAAAATACCATAATGGAATATTCAACTATAATTAGATGAAATTTCAAATTGAAAAAATTATCTTACAGTTTATTTTTAATAAATTGTTTGATGGGTAATGATCTAGTTTTTAAAAGATTTTATATATAATTTTTACAGTTTACAGGAATGTTTTTTATGTTGTCTTCATAATTATTCCAGGTTGATAAAGCAGATAAGGGCAGAGTCACAAGAGATCAAATGATTTGCCAAAATTTAGATAGCTGGTGATAGGTTGAACCCGGTTTATTATTCTTAATGCACATTTCACAACATTAACATACAAAAGGAAGAGGCAGTCTCTAAAGGAGGACAAGAGTTCCAAAAACATGATCCTGCTACTGCTTAACTTTCTCCCCAATTATATTAGAGCTTCTTGTTGATCTAATTCTCTCTTAAATTTAAGCCATTCTTCCATGCTCAAGTTAACATCCACAATTTTTGTTTCAATTTTGAGTCTTAAATAATTACGATGAGAAGGTTTATAAAAGAGATTAATGGCTAAGCAAACCTACACTTTCTTTGATTGGATGCAAAAAACCACTCAAACCATACAGACATATGGGAAAGATTATTATTAGATGCCTGAGTTGTCAAAGAGATAGGATGTTAGTATCCATTAACTCCTGGCTCCTAATGTCTGAATGGGGGGGGGGGGGTTGTTTCACAGGGTGATTGTTAATTTCATGGGTCAACTTGGCCAGGTTATGTCATCCAGTTATTTGATCAAGCAAGCACTGGCCTGATTGTTACTGTGAGAGTATTTTGTAAATGTATTTAAATCATTAAATCATTAATCAGTTGACTGTATCTATGGGTAACTGCACCCACAATCAACAAAGGAGAATTGTTCTTAGCAATGAGCAGAGTCTCCTCATCCTATCAGCTGAAGGTCATAAAGCAAGAACCGAGTATTTCAGAAGTCAGGAAGAATTTTCCTCTAGCCAGCCAGCTTTGCTATTCCCATTACTGCTTTCGGATTTCCTTTTCTGTTAACTGAAACGGTATACTTACGTAAACTCTAGACAAGCTCTGACAGTTGTCATCCTACTTCTTATATCTTCAGTAAGGCATTAGATCAGTATTCTCATTCATTAATAATTTATTAATAATAATATATATTGATACTATAGAAATGAAAAAGCACATTAATAAAATTTAATTGCACCTTACATAAGGCAGAGGAGAAAAATGAGCAATTTAGAGTTTAATAAAATCTCAGCATATGAACCACCTACCTCAAAGAATAAACATAATTGTGAGGCTTGTTTGGTAACATTTATATATAAATTTAAAGCCTTTATTCAGTTATGTACATCTGGTAAAGCCACTGCTATTCTGAAGACAAGTGTATTTATTCCCCTTTGAGTCACATTATATTCTTGATAATGTTTTTAAGATGTTCATTCCACACTGTCATTGGATAGGAAATAAAAGTTTTAACTACTCTTTTAGAAAAAAAGTAAAATATTAGTTATGAGGCATGGAAATTTAAAAAAAAAACCTAGGAATAGCAAAATTTTCTGTGCCATCTTCAATCCCTTTAAAAGCGAGATGTACATCTGATTGACAGAGTTGCTTCCATTAGAAAAAACAAAATGGGCCCCAAAGAAAAGTCCCACAGCCTCTACATATTTAGATTACTAGCTCTGTGAAGCCTAGAGAGACATAGGAACAAATTATATGACCAGAAGGGCAAGGGGTACTAAGAAAGCATCACTGACCAAAATCCTAACACATTATATTAATAGATAGTTTTAATTTTCATTTTAAAATACAAAAATCACCACTACCATGACAGAAAAAGGACTATTGATAGAGACATCACTATGAATTACAGTACTATATTTGAATCATATCTCCTAAAAAGAAAGATGTTTTTTAGAGAGATAGGGTGAAGGAAGGAGAGCAGGCAATATGAGAACTAGAAAGTAAGACATGTCAGGGATGCTCCAGGAGAGGCAGCTGGGACAAATAAGAATAGGAAGGACATCCAAGACAAACTTCATCCATCTTGCAACTTCGTCATGTTTATAAGATATTGAAACAACAACTACATTCCCTTCCCCCCCTCCCCCACAACTCCTGGGGCTGCCGTTAGCTAAAGGAGCTGATATACTTTACGTAGGCCGTACATAGAAGGCATGATTGCACCTAACCTAGGACATTTGCCTCACTATATAATGTGTGTTTATGTGAATCTATGCAATTTGAATGGATCCAATACTTATCTTCTATGTTAATAATTCTTTTTCATTTTTTTGTATGCTGTATGAAAAAAAAATTTCCTTATTTTTCCATGTGAGTATCCTGTTATTGCAACACCACTTACTGAATTTCTGTTTGTTTGTTGTTTGTTTTGCTTGTTTTTTTTGGGGGGGGGGAGGTTAGTGCATGAACCAGGAATTGAACCTGGGTCTCCTGCATGGCAGGTGAGAATTCTACCACTGAACTACCCTTGTGCCCACCCCCCTGCTTAATAATGTTTTAATAGGCTATGACACTTGGGTAGCCAGCAATACAATTTCAATTAAAAATTTATTATGCATTTTCTACCCCTCCAGCTCCCATCTCTACTCTACCCTTCAATCCTGCAACGTTTAACATTAGGCTTAAAAGCTTTCAAATGATAGACTACACTTCAAGATTTCATAAAATTTCTAAATGTTATATCCTGCTTAGAATCATAGATTTAAACATAGATCAGCAACCACATGTTAAATTACTAGCCAGTACTGTTTATTCATTAATAGGAGTACTAAAACAGGAAAGAGTATTACAGTTGCAAGCTTAACTTCATTTTAAATGCTTGAGATATCTGTTCCATAACCTCTCATACCTTTTCAAATAATTGGCATTTGGTAATGAATTATTGATACTTAGAGATAGAAGGCAATTTGTCTTCCTGTTGCTAATATGACTGTATCGAAGAAGTCTTGCAGTTCTTCATATTTAAAGCCCTAAAATTAGAAAATCAAGAACATTTAATTCTATAAGTGCAGATAACATAAAAACTTTTTATATGAAGAAAAACTATTTTACGATGTATTGACAAACCAAAAACAAAATTTTATAATCAGATTTCTTAAAAAACTCAAAACTTAAGAAGGGACACGAATATGGAACCAATTTTTAATACTACTGACCAGAGGTTTATTTGTTTTAAAATTAGAGTAAAATAAGCTAAAATTTGATTTAGGATAAAAATAAGGAGATTTCAATAAACTCGAAATTACTAAACAAAGGATAAACTGAATTTTTCAAAAGAGCAATCACTTATTCTTTAAACCTATCTCTAGAGCATTATACTACCTTCTCACTTCTGCTCTCTGTATAGAAAAAAAAAAAACAGAAAACCTAAACCCTTCCTCTCAAAAAGGAAAAATATCATCTTTTTTGAGGGTGGGTGTAGGAGGAGAAGTGTAATTTTACTCTCTGTTCTATTATATAAATAAGTTGGACAGAGTGCGATAAATGGCTTGCCGAAGAAAAGAGGTCAAGGGTCGTCTCTTCTATTTCCAAGTCCAATACTCTATCAACTAGCCAATACAGAATGTTATTCCTGTAAAGAACAGTTTCAGTTACATAAATTTACCCTATGTAAAGAAAACTCACTCATACAGATCAGTTTATGTTTATTCTCAGAAAATATTAATTTTGCTCAATCGATATTTATTACCAATGTGCTATGAAGAGTAGAAAAAATATACATAAATCAATTGTATCAGCATCATGTTTATTCAAGTCCATGTAGGTTAAGACATTAATCAAAATATATTTTCAAAATCTGTTCATCTGAGCCCATTTTTATGGATATGAATTGGCTAATTGTTGTATCTGCTAAGAACTACTCATTTCACCAACATTACCTCACTTATATAAGACTTATGTCAGTGATTTTATATAAATTGCATACTTTACCAGTCCTAATTACAATTTGAAGCTATTATAGGTATTTAGGACTTTTGTGAAGGGATTTTGTATTGGTATTTTGGGGAGTGGTGATTTTATTTTTCATAATATTTGAATGTACTATGTTTCCAGTGAAAAGCAATGATACTATGTTAATGAAACAGAACTCATGGGAAGGACATTAGTCTCAATTTTCCAGTGAGATGTACACATGCTTTAATACAGATGTATATAAAATAGTCATAGGATGAGATGCAAGAGAAATATAGTTAATGCCACTGACATCTATAAATGCTCAAAAAATAGCTATTCAATAAACACATTTTAAGAACCTGCAATGTGAAAAGTATTGTGGTAAATGCTTTGAGGAATATAAAAATTTGACACATCTACATGTACAAAGTAATTATAATGCAAGGAACATGTACAAAATAACTAAAAGACATAGGTTATGTAAAAAAAAGTTCAGTAGAGGTTCCACCTGGAGATATTAGTAAAGCCTTTATAGAAGAGATGATGTAAAGCAAGTAGAAAACAGAATAAATAAACTTATTAACAATGTAGGAGAGCAGCTAAAATGCAATAGTAGCTGAGTCCAGGTGACTGATGTAAAAGATGCATGAATGTAGTAATGGAAAAGATAACATGACTAGGTATTACAGCCACATTAAAAGGGCCTTCATTCCATATATAAAATGTTTGAACCTGGATAGTATTCACAGATGATTCTCCCATGACACCAAAAGAGGATAATTTCATTACTTTTTAGAGAAAAATACATCTTAAAGCAATAAATTACAGTAATCATATATATCAAAAAAGTAGGCTTGCATGCATTAATTTTGGAGATATTCATGTTTGAAGTAATAAACTATATAAAAATTTCCTTAAGTAAAACAATTTTTCTAGTTTTGAAAACTCTCTAGAGAAAATTTAGTGCTAAAAAATCCCTGAATGCTGTAAGGATTAAGATGCATGCAACTTTTTAAAAAATTTAAACAGACTGAATGGATGACAACATTTTGAAGCCCTGGATAGATGCTGTGTGAGAGAATAAAGTTAAAAAAAAAGTATTGTTAAGTATCAAGGAGTTAGTGAATCTTCTCAGTAGTCTCCTGACAAGAGTTGAATATCATGTAATTTAGATTACTCAAAATTATCAAAGTTTTACAATAGTAACAATTTCTTTTGAAATAGTTTTTCCTAAAAGGATTTATGTATTTAAATTATATTCCTGGTTCGGTAAAAGTTGGCACATAGCACTAATATTTTTAAAGCATTGTCTGTAGCTGATTAGTTCTGTTGGTCAATATACTGTTCTAATGGAGTTAAGGGGTAGTGCATCAGAAGCGCACCTTTGTAATGAAGGGCAGTCTTATATTTGTGATATAATAATATTGGTATTATAATTGCTATACACAAATGAAATAGATACACTACTGTTTTTATAAAAGAATACCAATTAAGTCCTTTACCTAATTCAGCATATGATTACATCAAAGTTAAAAATACATAAACTAAGCGTAAAAGGCAACAAAACTTTTCAATGACTAGACAGAAAGGTATTAAGTGAATTCTTCAACTTAATTATTTGTGATCTTGCACACATACACACACAGAGAAAAATACTGGATGAGGGTGCATGGGTGGTTCAGTGGTAAAACGCTCGCCTTGCATGCGGGAGACCCAGGTTCGATTCCCGGACCATGCACCCAAAAAACAAACAAAAAAAAAGAAATGATGGATTGTCTTTTCCTAGTTTAAATTCTGAACCCCTAAGAGCTTCTTTTTCAGTTTGGACAGTGTTCAAAAACCTAGGTAAAACTGAAGTTTTAAGACACTTTAATAAAATACATATACTTTCCCTCAAAGCATTGTAAAGTAATACGAACAGCACTTTTAATTAATCTCAATGCTTCCTGTTTTCATAGAAAGTTATTTCAAAGTTAAAAACAGAAATCTGCCGTGTCATTACAATTCCTTATGATTTCTCAGACCCTGGAGCCCACATGCAGATGATAATTTAACAAGGCCAAAACATGCCCTTGAGAAACTGACGATATTAATATGTCCATTACTTATTATACTACACTTAGTCATTCCTTTACTAAATAGTACTATGCTAATTGTACTCCACATACCTGAAGATTTTCAAACTACTCACAAGAAAATATCATAGATTTGCTTTTAAAATGATAGACAGTTTGGTATAGGTAAATTAAGCTGCTTTTTCAGTTGAGAATTTCAGAATATGGAAAAGAAGAACTTCTACAAGGGAAGGCAGGCATATGGAAGGAGCTGAGATTACTAAAATCACCAAAATCTGTCATGTATGAAAGTATATTCATATATATACTTTATATATACATATATATATATATATATAAAGATACTATTTGAAGTCTAAAAGCTGAAAATAATTTTTCTTGGTGTGTGGGTTAAATTTAATATATCCCTACCTTTTGACATTTAAGGTCATTATACTTGTAGTTGGTCGACTTTTCGGTCCATTTGGTGGATGGAAAATTTTGTCACTTTTGTCAGAAATTGGGTGTGCCAGTTTCACCATGTAAGGATCAGAAGAATGTGAAGGGTAAGGATCAAATGTGCCTGCCTTCATCCCACCAGCCTACAAAGAAAAGTGAAACAATTAAGGTGGTTATTAACACTGCTTCTACAAAGTTATATTTTAAAGAAGTTCATCCATATATATATTTTTAATATGGAACGCTTCACGAATTTGCATGTCATCCTTGCACAGGGACCATGCCAATCTTCTGTGTATCGTTCCAATTTTGGTATATGTGCTGCCAAAGCGAGCACTTATCCGTATTTGTGTACTGTTTATGGAGTTGGCTTTATATTTAAAGTTGTCTATACTATTTAACTGAAACAATAGCAAAGGGTCTACCTAACACCAATTCTGTGGAGTTAAAGCACTGTAACTGGAAGTTGATATTAAAATGTAAATATTTGTAAGAAGGTGATATATTTTAAACTATTGTCCGACTTTAATATTTTAGTGGGACTTTAGCAGATAGGTCTATTACCTAGCAAGAGGTGGGCTTATTACTGGGGAAATGAGGCTTACATCAAATATATTTTGATAGGGAAAGGAGTTGTGGCTCAAAACCAAAAGATGGGAGAAGAGAGGTAAAGGGTAAATCTTGTCCAACAGGGAATACATGGTAACATGAGTTGCTAACGACCAATCATTGATGGGGAAGATACTCAAAAAAGGGAACTGCACATCAAAAAAGAAGGTGAGAAGTAATTTGATCTACTTTTCACCTTTCTTATAGTCTATTAAGAAAAGTCAAAATATTTTACAACATACATACAAAACAAAAATAATTTGCATCAACTGATTTGAAAGAATTTTTGCCTTCATTTTATATGTTATCACCTAAATAACCTGTACTCATAGTACCCTTTCCTTTGTATATCTATGTCAAATATACATTTCAAATATTCATTTGAAAAAGATGATGGCGATTTTTCAAGTTTTCTGGATTGACGACATATGGCTTATTTTGATGAGCAATAAATAACAAGGAAACTTAAGAAATGTAAAACAAATTAATCAAGAACGTAGAAGCAAAATTAATGAATGAAAAATAGAAAAATTGTATGCTAAATAAACCAAGCAGATGATCTTTTAAAAGAAAAAGTAGGTAAGTGAGGATTGTGGAAAGATAGTGGAGTAGGAAGCTCCAGGAATCAGTCCCTACACCAGAACAACTATTAAACAAACAGAAACTGTATGAATCAACTATTTCAAAACTCTGGAGTCCAACAGAACATTGTACAGCATCCAGGGAAGACAGGAGAAAAGGCTGGCAAAGTATGGGAACTACCAGTAAACTGCTCTCTCTAGGTGGCCCTTATTGGTACCCATTTCCCACTCTCACAGCAGGCTGCATGGGGTCTCTTGTGCCAGAAATGGATATAAAAATCCACTTCCCCAAGATATGGAGTGGACATGGGCCAATCATTGATTACAGCTTTTGATTAGTGATTTTGGATGGCTGGGGGCCTGGCTCTGAGGGCAGCCACTGTTTGAGCCCACACTGGACAAAGGCAGCAGAGGAGAATTAAGATGGCTGTGCTTTCTCAGAGCACAACAGCACAATGACTGTTGAATGGATAAACAAAATGTGGTATGTACACAAAATGGAATATTATTCAGCCGTAAAAAGGAATGAAGTTCTGATACATGCAACAATATGGATGAATCTTAAAGACATCGTGTTGAATGAAATAAGCCAGACACAAAAGCACAGATATTGTATGATCTCACTGCTATGAAATAATTAGAATAAGCAAATCCACAGCGTCAGAATCTAGAATATAGGTTACCAGGAGATGGGATGGGGATAGGGAATACAGAGTTAGGCCCAAAATGTAGAGTTTCTATGCGGGATGATAGAAAAGCTTTGGTAATGGGTGGTGTTGATCATAGCACTACATTGTGATTATAACAGCACTGAATTATATTTTTGAATGTAGTTAAAAGGGGAAATTTTAGATTGCACATATGTTTCTAGAATAAAAATTAAAATATAAAAATAAATATATAAATCTAAATTAGAATTAATAATGAGAAAGTAGGGAAACCTACACACATGAAATATCAAATAAAAATAGTATTTTTGCAAACTTCTGTTAATATTTAAAATGGGACAATGAATGATTTTCTAAGAAAATATAAATGACCAAAATTGATTCAAAAGAAATAGAAACCTAAATAGATGGACATTATATAATAAATTGAGAAAGCTGGCAAAGAGCTACCCCCCCCATAATTGGGCTACACCCAGAACACAACTTATAAGAATCCTTCAAATCTTCCAGGAGCAGATAATTTGGTGGTACTTAAACTGCTACAGGAAATAGAAAATAAAGGAAACAGCTCCCCAGTTCTTTTAAGACGCCAGCATCCACTTATACCAAAATAGGCATACAAAAATTAAAAAAAATTAAAACATCCAGATCCATCACACTTAAAATTATTGATACAAGATACTTAACAAATACTGGCAAATAAAAGTAGTATTACATTTAAAGATTAATACAACTTGGGCAAGTGGGATTCATTCTGGAAAATCTATTAATATTATTCACTTTATAAGTCAAAGAGAGAAAGAAAAAAAGATGATCTAAAGAGATTCCACTAAAACTTTCAATGAAATTCACCATACATTACTGACTGGTAAGAAATAAAACACAGCCTGTAATTATTCCTATTTTTGGCATCCATAAAGATGAAACACTAGAGTTATCTCCATTAAAGCCAAGGTTAAGGCCAGCATGCATATTATTGTCACTCTTATTGAGGTTTACTCTGGAAGTGCTAGTCTTCCAGAGTGCTAGAAACAAGCATGACATAAGAGATATCAATATTGGAGAAGAAGGAGCAAAATTATTTGCAGATAATATATTCGTTTATGTAAAATTCTAAAGACAATCAACAGAATACCCATAAGAACATAAGAAAGTTTAATAAAGTGGCAAGTTATTTAAAAGATCCAATTAATTTAAAAAGACAATAAAAATAAAAAGGGGGAAACATGATGGGGGAAAAACTATTGACCAGAGCCTTAAAAGAACTAGAATAAACATAAAAAGTGATGTGAAGTAAAATATAAAACTCTACAAGGACACACAAGACAGTTTTTATAAATGCTGTGTGCCTGGATCAGAAGATTCAAATCATCCAAAACTCTTAAGATGTAATTTAAATGAAAAAATATAAAAGGACTTTTTTTAACACTACAAAATAATTCTGAGGTTCCAAAGAGTACATAAATATAGGAGGAGAGCCAATATAACTTTTTAAGAGTATCAAGAAGAGACTGGACCACTCAATATTACAATGCAATAGTAATTAAAAGTGATTTGGGGCTCACAGAAATAGATCAGTGAAATATAAAGGGAATTCAGGAATCTACCCTTCAAGGGAAGTTGAATTTTATGAAGGTGGCATTTCAAAGCAGTTGTGTCCAAAAGAAATTATTATATCAGTGATATTAAGAACCAACTTCTTAAAAATTGGTTTCATGGTTCTGATTCATGTACAATAAACAGACATATACACGGTTGAAATCACTACCACAAGCAAGATATAGAATATTTTCAACTTCCCCCAGAGTTTTTTCATGCCCCCCAAACTGGATTTTGAAAAAGATCAACATTAAGCTGAATCCTTAATTTACTCTTGACATCAGATACATTTCTGAAGGATAACAGGAGAAATTAAAATGGGAGAGAAGGCACTTGTGAGAATGACATAAAGCTCAGCCCAAAGGATGGATAAATTTTGCTATAAAGTTTTTAAATTTTTGAACAACACAAAATACCATAACTGAAGTCAAAGATTCAACAGACTAGAATAATTATTTTCAACAAAAAGAAAAGATCTTACAGCTCAGTAAGAAAAAAGATGAACATCCTAAAAGCAAATCCACAGGGAAAGTGAACAGGCAATTCATAAGCATAAAAAAAGTATAGACTAAAGTTTATAAACTCTCAGAAGTACTTTTATTTTTATGCACACTTGTAGATGGTGAATTTCAATAACTATTTCAAAAACTACAAGGTGTTCTGACTGTGAAGGTTTTGAGAACAACTAGGCCTAGGATCCAAACAGGTATTTCAAGAATTTTTGGTAAATTCAAATACATTTGAAGTGATTAATAATCACTTTGTTTTATGAGCTTCACTATCCCTATACCAGCCACGCTTTGCTCATAATTTTGTACAAACAGGTGTCGTGATTCTTGACATCCATAAAAACAAAAGTTTATTTCTTACATGGTATTTTAATTTCCTCACTGCTAAAACAAATACTAGACAATAGGATGGCTTAACAACAGGAATTTATTGGCTCAAGGTTTCCAAGGCTAGAGGGCTTGTTTCCGCCCTAGTGGGTATCTTCTGGCTGGCAACCTTTGAGGTTTCTTGGCTCTTTTGTCACATGGCGACACAAGTGGTAGCATCTCCTCCTCTCTCCCACAGGTTCCATTGACTTCTAGCACCTTACTTTTCCATGTCCAATTTCCTTTGCTTATCAGGGCTTCAGCCATATTGGATTAAGGGCCACCCTCATCCATTTTGGGCACACCTTAACTAATAACATCTTCAGCCCATTTGCAATGGATTCACACCCACAGACCAGGGGTTGGGACTTAAACATGCCTTTCGTAAGGAACATGTTTCAATCCACAACACATGGTAAAAAAAAAATAATTTGACAATTGAATCAATATTTCTAATGCCTAATTTTTTTCTTTCTAAAAATTTTAACTTACCTTTTTACCAGGAGATGAGGGTTTAAAAGGGACTGCAGGTGTTTCTTTCTTCTCTGCTTTGCGAATTGGTGGTAAAGTCTTCTCAGAAAAATAAGGATTATTGTCAAAATATTCTCTTGGGTAAAGATTTAACTTGAAAGGTGATCCTTTAACTAAACGATGGTGAGTTTCATTCTCTGTCTGTAAATTAAACAGTTTGAAATTTTATAGCATAAATTACTCAAATTGTAAGAAAGGTAATTTATAGTCATCTTTTAAATTTTAATAGAAGTATCTAGAATCTTTAATACGTACTACTGGGTTTACTTTTTGAAAATATACCTTTCTTAAGTTCTGTTTCTATGATAGAGATGATATGCCAACTTAACATGAACAAGCACAACCTAGATTATTCATTTTCAATATAAATTTCTTTAATGTATAGAGACCTATTTATTACCTAAATAAAAATATTAACACATGTGCATGGTGTGATATAAGAAACAAAATATTCAAATCCTAGTTCCTTCCTCTTTTTTTAGCATTGCTCAGGGATTCTTGGGAAGTTACTTACCTTTTTAGTGTCACATTTTCCTCAACTATAAATGAGGATGAAAATCTCTACCTGGCCCCCACCAATGCTGTTACGGAGATTAGATTATGTATAAAAAGAACGTTGCACATGATAGGGCTTCAATAAAAATTATTATTTCAAAGAAAAGAAATATTTAATTTTTACATGTTTAAATATTTAAAATATTTATTTTTAAAATATTAATAATAATACAATATTATTAGCTATCCAGTGTTCAGGCAAAACAAAGGTCACTTTTCCTTCCCACATTGCAATCTTTTTTAATGGGACAAAGTACTAAGTGTAAGGATTTCTAGCTCTTAATAAATCAGAAAAAAATTCATGTCATGAAATAAATTCTAAAAGAGAACTATAAAAGGAATTAGTATTTTCCCTTTTAAAAAATCTAAAATCTAATATTTCATCATCCAAAAAACTGGATTGAAAAATGTTGGTGTCTAAAACCTAAAATAGTTCATCTACGGAAGACTAATTTTAATTATTAGGAACGCTTTGAAAACATTTTCAGAACTTTTCAGTTTTTATGGATTCTCCTCCTACTTCTGCAAGTCTTCCTTTCTCCAGGTGTAGGATATTCACTCATTCTTGGCACTCTATCTCCGTTTTTCCACATTACAACTGATATTTTAATTATTCTATTTATTTTGGGGGAAGAATGTTTCTGAATTTTAATTTTTATGGGGATCCCTTGATAATTTACATTACAAAATATTAGGCTCTGCCCTCAGAGATTTCTACTTATTTTGGTCTACTGTATGGCCCACTACAGTTTTACAAATCATTCCAAGTGATTCTGATGCAGCTATCAGAAGGCTATTATTCAGGATCACCAGAGTTCAGTTACTTTTTATGAAAGAATTTTGTATTTGCTTTACCATTCCCTTCCCTAAAGTACTCTCTTAAATACTGAACAACGTGTACGTGTGTGTGTGTGTGTGTATGTGTGTGTGTGTGTGCACGTTTGTGGGGAGGAAGATGACTCCAAGACAAGAAATAACCACTTGAAAGATTTAGAGATAACAGTGTTCAGCTCTCATACAGTGTTGGGAATAGTGTTGGTTGCCATCAGCAATGCTAGAAAACTTCATGATTAATAGGATATTGGGTACAGTACATAGATAGGTCTTGATTAGTACAGGAAAATAATTAGCCCTAGATTGAGTACTGTTCCAATCCTACTTAACAAATCTTGAAAGGAAGGACTTGAAAAGATCAGACTGTTTCCAAAGAACTAAACTGTATACCTGAACAAAGCCCAAGAATATAAGAATACAAAATTATACAGCACCTAACAAGGTAAAATTAATAATATCTGACACCTAATAAAAACCTGTCAGTATAGAGGTCAATCAAGATGGTGGCATAAGATGCTCCAGGGTGCCATTCCCACACAGACTCTTTGACCAATTAGCAAAGACTGGCAAAGCCATCTTCTTCACTACTACAGAAAACAGTTAAAGGGTTGCAGTGACTGGGGGAGTGCTGAATCACAGAAACACAGCTTTAAAAATGATAGGGGAAGATCCTGGCAAAATTGCTGATTCTTCCCCAACCCCTCCCTAAAGCAGTGTGATGACTTCTCATCAGATACCATGGAGACAAGAAGGCAGTGGGTTGAAATACTTAAAGTGCTGAAAGAAACAACCAGAAATTTTATATCTACCAAGACTATCTTTCAAAATTAAGGGAAAGGTTATACATTCCAATTAAACAAATTTTGAGAGTGATCATCACTGGCAGACCTGCTCTTTAAGAAATGCTAAAGGAGTTCTTCAGTCTGAAAGGAAAGGGCACTGGGCAGTAGATTAAAGTGGCTAAAGAAATAATTCAGCAAAGGTAACCATATGGGTAATTATAAATGCTGGTATTATTGTCTTTTTTTGGTGTGTAACTCCACCTTTTACTTCTTACAAGTTTCAAATGCAAATGCATAAGGGTAATGATAAATTGGACATACAATGTATTAAGATATAATTTATTAAAACTACAACAAAAAGTACAGGAAGAGGGTGCACGGGTGGTTCAGTGGTAGAATGCTCACCTTCCATGCAGGAGACCAAAGTTTGATTCCAGACCATGCACCCCTCAAAAAAAAACAAATAAACAAAAAAGTATGGGAAGAGAAGGAAAAGCTTACATATATATGCTATTGAAGTTAAGCTGGTATCAAAACAAGCATAATTGTAATAGATTTAGGATGTTCAATTTAAGCCCCATGGTAACAGCGAAAGTAATATATGAAAAATATATGCAGAAAAAATGAGAAGGAACTCAAAATGGTATACTACCAAAAATCAAATAAACATGAAAGTAAGCATTAATGGAAGAATTTTGGGTTAAAAAGAAAAGTATAGGAACACAAAAAATAGCAGAAGAAAGTCCTACACTATCAGAGGTTACTTTACATATATATGGGTTAAACTATACAGTCAAAAGGCAGAGATTGGGAGATGGATACAAAAAGCATGAACCAACTATATGCTGTCCAAAAGAGACTCATTATAAATTCAAAGTCTGATAGGCTGAAAGTGAAAGGATACAGTTAAATATACCATGTTCAAAGTATCTAAAAATTAGTTGGGATAGATGCAGAAATATCAGACAAAATAGACTTTAAGGCAAAAGCCATGATGAAGGTTATATACTCACATAAAGGGGTCAATTCCACAGAACATGTAACAATTATAAATATATTTGCACCTAGCAGCAGAGCCTCAAAACATATGAAGCAAATACTGACAGATTTGAAGGGAGAAACAGGCAGCTCTGTACTAACAGTAGGAGACAATAATACCCCATTTTCAGTACTGGGTAGAATATCTAGACAAAACATCAAGAAGAAAATAGAGGACTTGAATGGTACTATAAAACAATAAAACACCATATATAGAACTATAATATATATAGTTCTATATATATATAATATATATAGAACTATTATATATAATATATATATAGTATATATATATATAGTACTATAAAACACCATATATAGAACACTTTACCTAATGACCACAAAATAGACATTTTCTCAAGTGTACATGGATCAGTCTCCAGGATAGACTATATAATAGGTAACAAAACAAATCTCAATAAATTCAAAATACAGAAATCATGCGATGTACCTTGTGTGACCACAATGGAACGAAGCTAGAAATCAATAACAAATGGAAATGGAAAATTCACAGATACATGAAAATTAGCAACATACACTTAAACGGCCAGTGTGTCAAAGAAGATCACAGAAGAAATTAGGAAATAACTTGAGGCACGCAGAAATGAAAAAACAACATACCAAAATTTGGGGATGTACCAAAGGCAGTGTTAAGAGAAGAATTTTATTGCTTTAATTGCTTACATTAAAAAAGAAAGATCTCAAATCAGACCTAACCATACAACCAAAGGATCTAGAAAAAGAAGAGCAAACTACACCAAAGGGAGCTGAAAGAAGGAAACAATAGAGATTAGAGTAAATATAAATGAAATAGAAAAAAAAAAAAAGATGCTTTGAAAGCATCCATAAATTGACAAACCTTCAGTCAGAATGACAAAGAAAAGTGAACAGGACACAAATAACCAAAATCAGAAATGAAAAAGGAGACATTATAACCAACCCTCACAACTAAAAAAGGTCATAAGAGGATACCATGAAACACTGTATACCAACAAATTAGATAACCTAGATGGAATGGACAAATTCATAGAAATACACAAGCTACCTGTCCTGAATCAAGAAGAAATATACAATATCAATAGACCAATAACAAAGAGATTGGATCAATAATCAAAAATCTTCCAAGGAAGAAAGTCCAGGACCAGATGGTTTTCCTGGTGAATTTTATCAAACACTGCAAGAAAAATAAACACCAATCCTGCTCAAACTCTTCCAAAAGATTGAAGAGGAGGGAATATACCCCAACTCATTCAATGAGGCCAACATCACCCTAATACTAATGACAAATAAGGATACCTCAAGAAAAGAAAAATATAGATCAATATCACCTATGAATATAGATGCAAAAATCCTCAACAAAATACTAGCAAACTCAAACCAACAGCACATTAAAATAACTATACATCATTATCAAGTGGGATTAATCCCTGGTATGCAAGGGTGAATAAGAAAATTCATGTAATATATCACATTAATAGAACAAAGGAAAAAATCACATGATCATCTCAAAGCAGAAAAGGCATTTGACAAAATCCAACCCCTTCTTTTGTTGTTGTTGCAGTCTTCAGATATATTCATATACCACAGAAACCATCTGAAGTATACAATCACTGGCTCACAGTATCATCAAACAATTGTGCATACAACCCCATGTCAATTATTAGACATGTCATCACCTAACCCAGCTTAACAACCACTCTTGATTAAATCACATCTCCAGGGAGATGATCTGATTACAGTTTCAAACATAGAGTATTGAATAGGAATTATTCTGCCTTTATGAAATGGGATTTTGATTAAAACATGGCTTATCTAGGTGACATGCATCTTTTCAAACAAGCACATTCCACCCTCTGGACCCTAAAAAAGACATGTTTTCCCCATATACAAAATATGTTAATTTAATATCAGACTTCATTAAACCATTTCAGTAGCAATACACATGAAATACAAAGTTAGAGACATATAAACTCCTATCAAAGTTAGTTACAGGCATATTCTGTTCTAAGGCAAAATTATCCTCTGGCTTTGGACCTTTGAAAACTCGTAACAAGTTATTTGCTGCCAACATACAAAGGAGGAACAGTCATAGGATACATATACATGTTTCCATAGGGAGGAAGGAACACAGGGGTCACCGGAACCATGCAGTTTCAAAAACCCGCAGGGCAAAGTCCATTAGATTTCAAAGTCTGAGAGTCATTTATCTTCGGGGCTTTGGAAAGCGGCAGTCCCACCCTTTCCAGAGGCCTGTGCAGTGGACCACCTCTCTCCAAATGCAACCTTGGGGAACACGGGGGAGACCACCTTTCTCTCAGCTCCACCCTCTGCAAGCATTGGGGCTGCACCCGGGCTCTCTGGCATCTCTGGGGCACACGCTCAACCCCACCATGTGGTGGCAGCCAGGCTCTCCCCAAACCCCAAGGAATGTGCTTCACCATCTCTAAGGCCTGAGGCGGCATGACTCTTCCACTACAACAAGGCGAAAGGCCCATCCTCTGCCTTTGGGGCAAACTCACCCACTCCATGGGCTTAAGTGGGTCTGCTCTCCTGGCCCAAGGCTTCTTAACTTCAGACCTCAGCCTCCATGGTTTTGCCTCTGAAGTTATTTTTCCTCCAGTGTATCCTTTTTCTGAACCCCTCAGTCCAGACTGGCAGCGGCTCTGTTTATACAGGTCCCATAGCACTCTCATTGGCTTTCTATGCAGTAGCCTTGGATCATGCCCATCAGACATAAGGAGTTTTCACAAATACTTCTTGGATAACTCCATGTCCAATCCTGGCTTTCTCTGAGATGGCTGACCTGTTCCACATCTGGACAAATCTTCATGTGGGGCACTATTCTCTGAGGTCTCCCTTCCTGGAAGCCCAGAATTTTCCAGGGCATCAATTTCTAGTTTCTTTGTACCCAAGAGTTCAGTTCTCAGCTTACCTCTTTCCTGTCATATTTCACTATAAGCTGTGAGGAGAAATCAGGCTGCACTTTCGACATTGAATTTGGAGATCTCTTCTGCTAAATATCCAAGTTCATGGCTTTTAAAATCAGCCTTCCAGTCAAAGCCACTAGTCAATTTTGCCAGATTATCTGCTATTTTAAAACAAAGATCACCTTCCTTCCAGTTTGCAATAATGCATGCCTCATTCCTGTATAGAGCTTCATCACGGGTAGCTTTAGAGTCCACATTTCTACCAAAAGTCTCCTCAAAGCATTTTAGGCTTTCTCTATCAAGCTTCTCACAACTCCTCCAGATTCTTCCCCTTATCCATTTAAAAAGCCGCTCCAACATGTTTGGTATTTGCAAACTGCAGCAGCACCCCACTCTCAGTACCAAAATCTGTTCTAGTTTGCTAGCTGCCGGAATGCAATATACTAGGCTTTTAAAAAGGGGAATTTAATAAGTTGCTAGTTTACAGTTCTAAGGCCAAGAAAATGTCCCAATTAAAACAAGTCTATAGAAATGTCCAATCAAAGGCATCCAGGGAAAGATACCTTGGTTCAAGAAGGCCGATGAAGTTCAGGGTTTCTCTCTCAAGTGGAAGGGCTCATAGTAAACACAGAGTTCCTCTCTCATCTGGAAGGGCACATGTTGAATACAGCATCATCTGCTAGCTTCTCCTGGCTTCCTGTTTCATGAAGCTTCCCCAGAGGCATTTTCCTTCTTCATCTCCAAAGGTCGCAGGCTGGTGGACTCTGCTTCTCGTGGCTATGTTGTTCTGCTCTGCTGTCTCTGATCTCTTTCATTCTCCAAAACGTTTCTTCTTTTATAGGACTCCAGAAACTTATCAAGACCCACCCAAATGAGTGGAGACATGTTGTCACCTAATCCAGCTTAACAACCACTCTTGATTAAATCATATCTCCAGGGAGATGATCTGATTACAGTTTTAAGCATAGAGTATTGAATAGGGATTATTCTGCCTTTATGAAATGGGATTTTGATTAAAATATGGATTTTCTAGGGGACATACATCTTTTGCAACCTGCACACGCCATAAAAAAAAATTTTTAAAAACCCAAGTCCTCCTATACCTCTATAAGTAATTGATCCATAGTATTGGTGTAGTATATTTGCTTCTGTTGATGAAAGAGTATTGAAATATTACTCTTAAGTATAATACACAGTTTCCAGCACCCCTTTTTGATAAAAAAAAACACTTAGAAAACTAGGAATAGAAAGAAACTATTTCAACGTGAATGTAATTAACAACACTGAATTATATATGTGAAAGTGATTAAAAGGGAGATTTTAGGTCATATATGTTT
Organism: Myrmecophaga tridactyla; assembly: GCA_004026745.1. NCBI lineage: Eukaryota > Metazoa > Chordata > Mammalia > Pilosa > Myrmecophagidae > Myrmecophaga > Myrmecophaga tridactyla. Next base: position 44,809 of record PVIY010016404.1, read on the forward strand.
TAATAGAAGAAAAATTAAAAAAAAACATACTGTACAACCCAATGAACCCTATTGCAAATGACAGACTATAGTTAATAATACAATTATACATGTGCTCTTTCATGAATTATAGCAAATATACCTCACTAATGGAAGGTGTGGTATATAGGAATTCTGTATTTTAAATATTTTATTGATATTTCTGTAAACCAAAAACTTCTCTAAAAAATTTTAATAAAAAAGCCAGAATGGGAGAAAATATTTGAAGCTACATATCTGATACTGGCTTAAAATCAAGAATATATAAAGAAAACCTAGAACTCAACAATAAAAAGAAAAAAAAATAAAACCCAATTAAAAATGGGCAAAATAATTGCATAGGCATTCCTCCAAAACAATAGGCCAAAAAGCACATGAAAAGATGCTCAACATCATTAGCTATTAGGAGGTGTTCTAGTTTGCTAGCTGCTGGAATGCAACACACCAGAGATGGATTGGCTTTTAATAAAAGGGGATTTATTTTGTTAGTTCTTCAGAGGAAAGGCAGCTAACTTTCCACTGAGGCTCTTTCTTATGTGGAAGGCACAGGATGGTCTCTGCTGGTCTTCTCTCCAAGCTCTTGGGTTCCAACAACCTTCCCCGGGGTGACTTCTTTCTCCATCTCCAAAGGCCTGGGCTGAGCTGCAAGTGCTGAGATGAGGTATGTCGAGCTGCTTAGGCTGTGCTACATTGCGTTCTCTCATTTAAGCACCAGCCAATTAAGTCAAACGTCACTCATTGCAGCAGACACGCCTCCTAGCTGACTGCAGATGTAATTAGCAACAAATGAGGTTCACCTACCATTGGCTTATGTCCACAGCAACAAGACTACGTATCGCTCACCTGGCCAAGTAGACAACTGAATCTAACTAATACAGGAGGGAACTGCAAATCAAAACCATAATGAGATACCATTTCATACCCACTAGAATGGCTACTATTAAAATAAACTGAAAATAACAAATGTTGGAGAGGATGTGGACAAATAGGGACATTTGTTCACTTTTCATGAGAATGTAAAATGGTGCAGCAGTTGTGGAAGTCAGTTTGGCAGCTCCTCAGACATTAAGTTTAGAATTACTGTATGACCCAGCAATCCCACCTCTATGCATATACCCAAAAGAATTGAAAGCAGGGCAGATATTTGCACACAGATGTTCACAGCATTATTTTCAATTGGCAAAAGATGGAAGCAATCCAAGTGTCCAACAACCAATGAATGAATAAACAAAATGTGATACATACTTATAACGGCATATTATTCCGTCATAAAAAAAAAGAATCCTAGATGCATGGGTGGTTCAGTGATAGAATGCTTGCCTTCCATGCAGGAGACCCAGATTCAATTTCCGGACCACGCACTCAAAAAAAAGAAGGCAGTTCTCAGAGCCTTATAATATAGAATATAGGGGACCTAGAGATACACAGAAGCTAGAGATGGGTGAAGGGATAGCTAATGAGTTTGAAGCAAAATGTAATTAGAAGTGAAGTGAAGTGACGGCAGTTCATTAGTGGGTTTGTAAGTAATATTGCCATATTGGAGGTGAACGTGATTGAAAGGGGCTGTATAGAGCCATGTATCTCACCAATGAACACTACAAATACAAGCAAGTTCTTGTATGAACTACTTCAAAGGTATGAATCTTGTGAAGGAGTAAATAATATTGGGGTAGAGCTACAATTGTATGCTATGGGCTATGTTTAACAGAAAGACATCAATAGTACCACAGCAATACCAGAGGTAAATAATTGGGGGGAAAAGATAAGAGTTAAGGAGGTTTGGATTTTCTATTTGGTGAGGGTGTGTTTATTGGTTATTTTTCTCTTTGGGAGCAATGAAAATTATCTAAAATTGAGAATGTTGATGATTTTACCACTAATGTGAGACATGGATTGTTTACTTTGAACTTTATACATGATTCCCAATGGATGCAGGTGGCTGAACGGTACACTGACTGAGAAGTAGAATGGTGAACTCTAGTATATACATATATTCGAATATTTCTGGGTTGCTACAGAAAGGAACGAAGCCGTGGGGCATGCAATGTTGTGAATGAACGTGTGGGACACTATGTGATGCAAAATAATCAAGAAACAAAAGAGCAAATATTGTATAGTCTCATTTAGAAAATACTTAAAAGAAAATCGGGGGCTAGATTGTAAGCTTTTACAGCAGTTACATTTAGTAGAGCTTTAATTATTATTTCTAGATTTGAGAGGCTGTGCTATATATGTATAACCTAGTATTTCCCTGGAACTTTGGGTACCTGTGTGTGCTGGTTTGAAAGGAAGTATGCCTCCTAGAAAATCCATGTTTTAACCAAAATCCCATTTCATAAAGGTAGAATAATCCCTGTTCAATACTGTATGTTTGAAACTGTGATTGGATCGTCTCCCTGGATGATGTGATTTAGTCAAGAGTGGTTGTTAAACTGGATTAGGTGACGACATGTCTCCACCCATTTGGGTGGGTCTTGATTGGTTTACTGGAGTCCTATAAAAGAGGAAACATTTTGGAGAGAGTCCCTTTTTGATAGAGCCACGTGAAAGCCAGCAGACGCTGCCATGTTCACCATGTGCCCTTCCAGCTGAGAGAGAAATGTTGAATGTCATTAGCCTTCTTGAACCAAGGTATCTTTCCCTGGATGCCTTTGATTGGACATTTCTATAGACTTGTTGTAACTGGGACATTTTCTCGGCCTTAGAACTGTAAACTAGCAACTCATTAAATTCCCTAGATTTTAAAAGCCATTCTGTTTCTGGTATATTGCATTCTGGCAGCTAGCAAACCAGAACACTGTGTGACACCTATGACTCTGAATTGGAGTTCAGCAGATCTGAAAGTCAACATTGTCACAACAAGTATTAAAGAAACTGAAAAAGAGATCAGGCTTTAATTAGAGATAAGAACAAAGCCAATCAGGTCAGGACTAAGGTAAATCAGAACAGAGAGGTAAGGAGGACATTGTATTTCAGAACCTAACCTACTCTATGAGAGCAAAGGAAGAGAGGTTTGTTTAGTTCAGAAATCCAAATTTTCCATGGCATATAATCTAACTCAACCTGTCTGGATAGATCATTTAAACAACCCAAACACATGGATCCCAGAAAGGGAATGAGGGCTTGTAATTCTGTATAGCTTAATTTAATGCCCGGTTCAGATTATATTGAGCAGATAACTTAAAAGTATTGGCAAAATCCCTTGATGGATGATAGAAAAAAATATGGAACTATCAAACTTTTTCACCGGGGAAACCCCTAATACTGTCTCAAACATTAGGGACTCCCAAGTCAATAGGCCAAGCCCTTGATCTTGAGGCTTGCTCTTTTGAACTTTATTTATTTAATGGAGAAGCTAAGCCTACCTATAGTTATGCCTAAGAGTCACTTCCAGAGAACCTCTTTTGCTGCTCAGAGGTGGCCTCTTTCTATGCCCAGCTCTGCAAGTAAAATCATTACCCTCCCTTCTATGCTGGACATGACATCCAGGGATGTGAGTCTCCCTAGCAACATGGGATTTGATTCCCAGGGATGAGCCTGGCCCTGGCCTTGAGATGGACAATGCCTTCTGGACCAAAAGGAAAAAAAAGAACTGTAACAAGGTATCAATGACTGAGAGTATTCAAATAGGGTCAAGAGACTACTCTGGAGGCTACTCTTATGTAAGCTTCAGCTAGATACTATTTATCATGTTTGCCAAACCCAAACCCAAACCATTCCTGCCAACCCTAGAGAACACCTAGGGGCCTTATCTGAGATTCTACAAAGGTTCCATGCACTGTGATTACTTTCCAGAAACCTACAACCTCCAGATAGGTTCCTAGGCCAGATAAGTCCTGAAACCCAGAAGGGCCAGCCTCTCCAGAGCATCAACCAGTTCCATCCCCCATCCCATATTGTCAACAGCCCTTTCCAAAATGAGAACGTTAGAATGGGTATAACCCAAATACCCCTAAAGATTGGGAGAAAGATCAAAGAAAAAGGAGGAGTTATAACAGAGAGGATATAAGAAATGAATATGACTGCTGAATCATTTTATTGATATTTACTTTAGTCTCCAGTGTCTAAGTGCAGCTGGAAGGAAAAACCTAAAATTATAGAACTATAACCCATGACAAACTCTGAAATCTGTTCTATAACTGGCTGTTGTGGTGTGCTTTGAAGTTTATTGCTTTTTTGCATATATGTTACTTTTCACAATTAAAAAAAAATGATTTGGTAGTGTGACAACCCCCAAAAAAGAATGCAGTTCTGATAGCATGAACCTTGAGGACCTCATACTGAGTGAAATAAGCAGACATAAAAGGACAAACACTGTCTGATCTCACTGATATGAAATTACTAGAATAGGCAAATTCATTGTCAGAAACTAGAATACAGGTTACCAAGGGCTAGGTTGAAGTAGAGAATGGGCAGTAAAAGCTTAAATTTTACAGAATTTCTATTTAGGGTGATAGAAAAGTTTTGGTGGTGACCGTAGCATAAAATTGTGAGTATAATTAACAACCCTGGATTATATATTTCATTGTATTTAAAAGCTAGGGTATGTGTGTGTATATATATATATGTAATGTATATAAATATATATATATATTACTAAAGTAATTTTTTAAACCCAAAGGAATGTACAACACAATCTGTGAACCCTAATAAAAACTATATCCTATAGCTAATTGTATAATTATAATAATGTTATGCAATAATGTTCCATCGATGTTAACAAAGGTACCAAACTAATGCAAAGTGTTAATTACAGGGAATACTGTGGGGGTCAGGAGAGTACTTCCTGAATTATTTTTTTGTAACCCTACAACTACTTTAAAGAAATAATAAACAAACAAATATCAGCAATGCAAAGGAGTAGGAAAATATGACTCATAATGAGAAGAAAAATCAGTCAAAGTCAACTAGAAGTGACAGATATTAGAATTAGTGGAGAAAGATATTAAAACATTAATTATGACTGTTTTCTATATGCTCATAAAGTTAAGTCCAGATATATCTGACATAAAAAAAATACCCAAATTGAACTTCTAGAGAGATTAACTTCAATGTGTGAAATTAAAGGTATACTAGATGGCATTAGTAGCAGTTGGATATTGCAGAATAGATCAGCGACCTGAAGACATAGGAATTAGAACTATCCCAAATGAAATATAGAAGGAACAAAGAAAATTTTCATAAGTGAACTAAGCATCAGTAAACTATAGGACAAGTGCAAGAGCTCTAATACACATATATTTGGAGTCCCTGAAGGAGAGAAGAGAGAAGACTAATTGCCAAGCCAGTGATAAAAAGAAAATTAAAAACAGCCAGAGGAAATAAGGCACTTTAAGTACAGAAAAACAAAGATAAGTATGACAGGAGATTTTTCATCAGAAACAATTCCACAAAGAAGATAGTGGAGCAACATCTTTGAAACAGTGAAAGAAATGGCAAGGATGATTGTTTTCAGAATTAATTTTAGCAAATCCAGGGATATAATTTCTTACTTATATATAACACATTCAGAAAATAGGAACAAAAGAGCCTTAGGGTGACTTATAGATAGAAAAGTATCTATTCCCATGAGATTTAGGATGAGAGAGTAATTACGGAGTCACAGATAAAATTACATTGATATCCATTTATGTATTATTATTCCAGACAAAAAGTAGTTTGCATACAATTTTATATACATTTTATAGTCCATGCATAGAAACAGAGCTGCTTATTTTCAAATAACCAAGCTTCCTACCCAATATAATAGAACATTTTTCCTCTATTTGGACATGCCCATTTGCAAAACTGACCACTGTCCTTCTGTCCCAGAGTCCTACTGCCATTTAAAATCACTACAATGAAATTGTTGAAGTCTGCATGCCTTAAAATACAAAAACAAAATAACTAAAGAAGTGATTGCCATTTAATTTCTGTTGCTTAGAGTCTAAACTAACTTGGTTTTTCATTACTACCAGTTTTCTTTAAATTATGTTGATATTGTTTTAAAATTTATAAGGCTTCCATTATTCATTCTCAGGTAGGTATTCCCCATCAAAATGAACAGGTTTCATCATAAATTAAATACTGTATAAACTGAGTGTTGAGGCATATGCCAGTATATTTTCATTTTTATGGCTGCCATTTAATAAAGTGAATGGCTTTCTCCTGTCTTTTCACTCTTTCTCCTATAGGTATTGACCTCTGCTTTCTCCCTTCTCCCCACTTCTCCTCCATTCCATTCACTCAGAATGAATGCAACCATAGTGGCTTCTTGATCAGCCCAAAACTACTGCCGCTACTTTCTTAGTTACAAAATATTTGGGTGTGTTGGGGATAAGGCTAAAGGCTAGGGTATGATTCGTCTATTTAAAATAACATAGTTGATCAGGCCAAGTTGAGAGAAGTCTCATAGCTAGTTTAGAGAATCCAAGTCAGATGCAGCAAACTAAAGCTCATCTTTCAAAGAGGCTGAGAGGATCTACAGAAAGAGGCAGAAATTTTATATCAGAAAGATAAATATCACAATCCAAACAATCAGTCTGCTACTGCCTCAGAATTACAAATAGAAAAAAATAAAATATATTTAAATAAGTGAATTTTCAAAGGTAGCCCAATAAGAGAAAGGGTGAGGGGAAAATTCAAAATAGATGAATTTTACCTTATAGTTTAGTTTTGGTGCATCATAGAAATCAGCAGAATGTGGAAGCTGTTTACCTATGGTAACATTTGCATAGCTAAGGAAGGAAAATTAGTCATGGTGACTTCAGAGTTCAGGAACTTTGACTTTTATTTTTTTTAAGTTCAAAGCAAATGATATGAAAGTATTAAAAATATCTTACCCATATCCAGTTCCTTTCTTTCCTGGGTTTGTGTATAAATTCTTTCCAGGTGCCTGGTATGTTTCTCTCGGTCTGGGCTGTGCACTAAAAAATGGGACTGGACCGCCTATTGTTCCATAGTAGCTTCCT
>PVIY010016405.1:0-51740 GCA_004026745.1 Myrmecophaga tridactyla
GCTTCATTTGCTAGAAAGCCTAGAGCCAAATTTGTAGTTCTTTTCTAGATAATGTAGAAATACACATACTATACAATTTATACACCACATTCAGCATTAATTATATCTGAGTTTCTCCATCCTTAGTTTCTCTTCACTACTATTTTCACTTCTACTTTTACATTTAATGCCAGTAAATTGGTATTTTTCTAAGTCACCTCAAATCCTCTTTAGAACAAGATATGAAACAAATACATACACATGTACATCTATGATACATAACATGTGCATATATACAGATCCAACGTGTATATTGTTTTCAAGCACTTTCTCATTAAATCCTCATTAAAAAAGAAAGCATATCATATTACAATAGCCACTTTGCAGATGAAAACACAGAATCAATGGCTGGCCCAAAATCACTAAATAGTGACGTTAAAGTCAATAGTGAAGTAAATAGTAAAGTCCAAATTCTCCCATTTGCTCCAAGGCCTGGGATTTTTCCTCCAGGCTGTCTATGTCTCTCTGTGTCGCCCAGTGTACCTTTCATTCATTCATTCATGGAACACATGTTTATTGACCACATACTATAAGCCAGACCGGGGATAGTCATTCAAAGTGCCACCTCTCGTGCAGCTTACAGTCCCTGCCTTGTAGTCTAAGCTTTCTTTCACAGGAATGTCCTGTTTGCTTAATTAGATAATAAGTCCTTGAGTCCACTCTAGTGAGCACCATCCTGAATCTTTTCCATCACCCAACACATATTAACACAGACCCTCAGTGAGCTGAGCTACTCTCCTTATTTACTATTATTATTATTTACTGTTTTATTTATTTAAATGGATTTATAAACACAATGAAGAATCAGCATAATTGTGGAAGGTTTTCCTAAATAATCTAAAAAACTATTGACATAATAGCAGCCTGTTAGGATTATTATTATTTATTTTTCTTTTGTACTTAAACGAATTTATAAAAACAATGAAGAATCAGCATGGCAGTTAGTGGGAGGCTTTTCCAAGCAATTCAAAAAATTATTGGGATAATAGTAGGATGTTATGAAGCAACATTGAGTTTAGTTCTATACAGTGAAAGGGAAAAAAATTTGAATTATCTCAAATTATACTTTTAAAAAAGTTCATTTTAGAACAAACTTGTCAAGAATGTCAATCTGCTGTGGCTTTAGGGCGTTCAGATTCCTTTCATAACTCAATGTCTTGCAATTACCCCCTCAGAAAGAACATGAGTATGCCTTACAGAATGGCTGAGTATGGGTTTGAGTGGTTCATAGGATACGGCCAGCAAAGAGACATTTTCTCATTTCAGTCCATTACTCAAACTCTGCACACCAGCTCCGTGTTTCTGAATGTAATATGTGGCTAAAATACACAATAATTTACTAAACAAAAGGCTTTCTGAAATTATATAAGAAGAAAGGGTGGAGATTTTTCCTCTCAGGGATTGAGGAAAAATACCTACGACTCACGACTTTCTGCATTCTCCTGAGGAATCCAGTGGAGATGTGCCATTCCACACCTGAGCCCTCTCACCCCTGTTCCTCTTCATCACGCTTCAAGATGGAAGAAGGAGGCATTTTGGGAAAAATAGGTGAGTTCTTTGAGGATTCCAGGAAGTTCCTCTTCTGAATGAAAAGGGCTAATTTTCTAGTGCTCACAGGCAGAAAGGATGCCCATCTCACTTTTAGAATTCACCTTTTTTCCCTAACAAAACAAAGGAAGGAGCGTTGGTTTCATTGATAGAGCAAGGGTTCCTTTCATTGAACCCAGCCCTATTCTTCCTCACTAAGCACTATATTGCTTAATCTTCCCAGGCACCACATCATTGCCTGTAGAATGGAGCTATTAGTGAATCTTCTCTGTAGTCATTGTGAAGCCCAAGCATGATCTCATTTGTAGACTGCCTGTCAATAGTAGGTGTTCAATAAATGTCAATTCCCAGCAACTTTTCTTATTTTTTTCTTGTTATATATTATATATTCACATGCCATGTAATCATCCAAAGTGTACAATCAATGGTTCACAATATCATCATATAGCTGTGCATTTATTATCACAATTCACTTTTTTTCTTCTTTGTGAAAAGTAACACGCATACCAAAAGACAATAAATTTCAAAGCATATCACAACAATTAGTTGGAGAACAGATTTCAGAGTTTGGTATGGGTTGCATTTCCACAATTTTAGGTTTTTACTTCTAGCTGCTCTAAGATACTGGAGACTAAAAGAAATGTCAGTATAATGATTCAGCAATCATACACATTTGTTAAACCCTACTGTCTTTGTATAACTCCACCATCGCCTTTGATCTTTCTCCCATCCCTTAGGGGTATTTGAGCTGTGCCCATTCCAAATTTTCCACGTTGGAAGGGGCTGTCGATAATATGGGGTAGGGAGATGGAACTAGCTGAAGTTCTAGAGAGGCTGGACCCTCTAGGTTTCAGGACTTATTTGGTCCAGGTACCGAGCTGAAGGTTGTAGGTTTCTGGAAACCCTAGTGCATGGAATCAATTCTTTTTTTACGCCTTACCAAGTAGCCCAGCACCTTTTCTTATTATTAAAATCCCTACTAATGACTAGCTATAGAAACTGGGAACTGTGTGACACAAGGCAGTTAGGGAAATAGACATTTTGAAGAATAAAACTCTAAGATATCCAAGAAAGAAAAAGCAATCATATTTAGATTCCTTAAAGGGCAATTCTGAGGATAAATGGAATATTGCTTGGCAAAGAATATGAAAGTCTATAAATTTGTATGTATATTTACAGTGGTGTTTTCTCAGCTGCTGGTATAATGAGCCAAAGAGATTAATATTCTTGGAAGGATTTTTCTGACCACTCTTTATGAAAGATTATTATGAACCAGGAACTGTGTTGATGTTCTGCCTTCCTTGTTGTTTTCTTTTTCCACAACAATTCCCAGAAGTGAACATTGTCCCAACTATTTAATAGCTAAAGAAACTGAGGCCAGACAGGGATATGATGTGCTATAATTACCCCAACCAATAAATAGCAGAGCCTGAATTCTAACCCTAAGCCAAGTCTCCCTGAGGCTTTACTGTCTCCACATGTCTTCACACAGCCTCCCAGATACAAAGAGGACAAAGAATTGGATGGTGTCAGTGAAATTTTGGAGAGTTTCAAATAAAGACTTGACCCAAAAGAAAGCTCCTTGCACTAAACAAACGTGGCCAGGCCCAGCAGCTCAGAAATCAGCTATGAGCTGAATGAGTAAAATGAGATGTGCACCTTCCACAATAAAAGAAAGGGATTCTTCTTGAATATTCTGATTATCTTTAGGATTCTGATTATGGTGCTTAACTGCCTGCCAGTTGGTCATTGTTGACCCTGAAGGTCATTCTTCTCTCTTTGCAGGCTGCTGGGATACGAGATTCAGAGCCCTACCCTCTCTCCGGGTAGATAATAATCTTTTATAAAGAGTGGCCAGAAAGATCCTCTCAAGAATATTAGTCTCTTTGGCTCGTTATTCCAGCAGCCTGCACCTCAACCCAGTTCCCAGCTATAGGGCTCCCAGGCTTCTTTAATTACTACAGAGTATCTCATGTCACTGAGAAAGTCTTGTCCAAGAGTCTACCTAGGAAAGTTTGAAGGAAGGGAGACTCATGCATCTGGAGAAGTCCTCTAGTGGCCTGTCATTCACAAAACACACCATGAGCAGAAATGAACATCTGAGATCACTAACAATCTAATTGCTTTTCTGCTGCATTAAGTGACTATTGAAGGAGTTTAGCTCATTGTGAAACCTCCTAGGAATGCAAAATCATAAGCATTCTTACAATATGTTTAATTTTGCTAGTCCAAGCTAACTGTAATAACCCCAAGCTCTTTCAATTTCCCTTTCTACTACACTCTTTTCTTTCCAAAAAGGGCAATGAGATGTCTGCAGGACATGGCCCCATGTCTGCACTATTACGATGACTTTTCTCCTGAGTACCACAGTCAGTACTGACATAGTGAATGAGCAATGGGGAGGGAAAAATTCCATTGTTCTGCAGAGGAGCAAATCTGTATTTAATTAACGCAAACAAATTACTTTTAGTAAAACCAAAAAAAGGAAACAATAGAAAGAACAGAACTTGATTTTACAGTATAGGCTGTCTGCTCAGAAATGAACAATTATATGGGCATCAGAGAGGCACAGCATTTCTCCTCTCAACTGCTATTCTTTGGAAACAAATCTGAAAAGCATTACAGAGATGATTTGAAACTGGAATCTCTTCTTATTCTCCTATCAATATTTCCCATTTAAAGTTCCCATCATTGCTTATTATTGTAGTTTGAATATTAGTAAAAGGTTGACACTTTGAGAAATGGTATAAAAGCTGGGTTTCAGGAACAGGAATATTAAAAAAGGAAATTTCCATTTTCCCATGCTTCAGACTTAAGCCATTGATCTCTCCAAACAGAAAATGAGCCAGATGGAATATTCATTTACCTATTCAACAAATATTGATTGCCCATCTCCTTTGTCACAGATATTGTACAGGGGTAAGCAATACATGATGGGGAATGTTTTCTTCTATAGTCTAGTGGAGAGAAGAAACAGGGAACAAATAATGCAGGTAAGTATAGAGAAGTGCAGGTAGAATCAACATACAACAGAGAAGCCCATCCTATTAGCAGGGTGGTGAAGAGAAGTGGTCACAAACAGCCTTCCTAAGAACTTTTCAACTAAGCTGAGACCTTAAGGATAAGCAGGAATTACCTGAGCAAACGGTGGAAAGAGAAGAGAGGAGGGTATGAGGAGAGGCACACACATTCAAGGCACTAAGAGGACTCAGAGGAAGGAAGAGCTGTGGCACTCTTAAGAACCTGAAAAGTTGGCATGGCCAGAAAGTAATGAGTGTGGCAATGGGCAGGGTTGTGCAAGATGGGGCTGGAGAGAGGAAAAAGTCTTATTGTGCAGACCTCTGGGGCCTTGCTGAGTATATTAGTTTTCTATACCTGTATAACACGTTACCACAAATTGAGGGACTTACTACAACAACCATTGGTTATTTCAGAGTTCTGTGGGTCAGAAATCCAGAGCAGGGTGGTTCAGCTAGGCCTTCTGCTCGGGACCTCACCTCACTGGGCTGAAATCAAGGTGTCCACTAGGCTGGACTCTTATCTCAGCGCTAGGGAAGATTCTGCTTTCAGGTTCATTTAGAATCCAGTTCCTCGCAGTTGTAGGACAGGGCACATGGCCCCTCCGCCTTCAAGGCAACAACAGTGCATCCAAACATTCTCATACTTCAAATTCCTGAGCTCCCTTCTGCCATCAGCCTGAGAAAGATCTTTACTTGTAAGGGATCATGTTATTACAGCGGACTACCTGAATAACCCATGATGTTCTCACTATTTTAGAGTCAGTTTTAGTAGGCTTAATTACATCCGGAAAGGGCCTTATCCCATGTAACATAATATATTCACTGGAGTAGCACCAGACAGAAATTCATGAAGGACAAAATTCCGCCCACCACACCGAGTATTCACAATACTACATGAGAAAATCTCTGATTTCCTACCTTCAAAATAAAAAGAATTCTGCAGCTACTTCCCAAGGAAAAGGGCATATGGGGACGAAAGTTTTGCCCTTTGGGGTTGCAATCTCAAGGTTGCAATTTTCCCCCACCTCATTCTCCCTTTCTTGAAACTTGGCTCATTGTATCGTAGCTGTGTGATTTGGGGCAAGTTACTTAAATTCTCAGTCTTCCCATGTATAAAATGAAAAGAATAATTGAGCCATCTCAAAGGGTTGTGCTGAAAGCTTTAAGGAATTTAGGATAGTATCTGGCATATGTCAAGATGTCAACAAATGGGTATAGAATTAACTAGAAGAGGAGGAGTAAGAGTACCAGTCCAGGTCTCCCAAAGCTAACCGTATTTGCCAGTAGTTGGCAGAACGACCTGCAACCCTGTTCTAGTCTTTAGCTGGAATTTGATTCATCTTTTGCTTAATCTTGCTTTTTATCACTGTTGTTTTTGCTCTTTTTTTTGGTTTGTTCTGTTTTCCATTTCACAACTGCCATTGTCTCAGTGTCTGCTCTTACAAGCCTGTTTCTGTGTCACTCTTTCACTCTGACCACAGCCCCCAAAAACTGCTTTCCAGATTCTGAATTGAAAAGATCCTGGTCTTAATCGATCCTCCTTGGATGGGTCCCTGATTCCTCTTTAGCAGATGCTAAATCATTTGGTAGGAAATAGCGGAAAAGTTTAACAAGGAGAAGTGGGATCTTCCCCTCCAAAGATCCTCAAAACCAGTACAAATTACCAAACGCAAACCCAGAAAGGAGTTCAGAAGCAAGGAACATACAGGGAATTTCATGAGAATAGAACTAAGCAACTAAGCTTAGATAAAATAACCAATACAGACTAGGAATAGTTATTGGCCAACCAGAGACAACCATCTGTCAAATATTTTTTCCTTGTTAGAAAAATCAAAAGAATGAAACATTAGCCAGCATCTGACCTATTTGCAATGACAGGGCCCAATGGAGTGCTTTCTTGGCTCACACCAAAACGCGATTGTTCTTCAGTGGTTAGGGATGCTGAATATCAATTGCAGGCATTAGTTCTCTTCGTATTAAAATGCAGAACTTCCTGAGGAGGACTGGGCTTAAACAGCATAGACTGATGAACTGTAACTATATAAATTCAACTAGTGATTAGCCTGCCTGGGTGAAAATGGATTTGAATATTTCTCTCCAGATGAGTTAGAATCAAGCACTTTATCCAACCACATGTATGTCACTGAAATGAATGCATAGTTCTATACCAATTTCTTTTGTTCAGTAGATAGCTCAAGTCAAATAAGAAAATAGCCTCTCTAGAAAGGTTCACTGTTTTGCAAGGTAACTCTACACTAAGCTACTTTCATTTTGGTCCTTCTTAAGTAAGGGTCCAAGACAAATAATTCTATTTCAGTGAACTTTGTGGCCCATCTCACTTTGTCCAAACTCAGTTGAATCACTCATTCCATCACATATGTGCCTTTTTTTAAGGCACTCACCTCTTCTAAGAGTCCACTGATAAAAGAAACATAAAATTCACCTTCCTCTCTCCCTTCCTCAAACAGCAAAATAATTGGTGGCTTTCTGTGGTGAATTTGTTTATAACTAAGTAGCATGGACTCCTAATAAGTCCAGGAGACACCCAACAGTAGGATTATTATATCAGTTCATGATGGGTACTTTGATTCAGAGCAGCAATTCTGTGGAAGTTGGCATGAAACCCAGGTTATATAACCACCCTGCTCAACAACCTCCTCTGCTGGATGACTCTCCCATACTGCAGATTTGGTGCAGGGAAAAGACCCCAGATTCAAACTGCATCTCTGCATCATTGTTAGCTAAGGTTCAAGCAAAGCAATCTAATTGCATAGAAAACAGGATCCAAAATCCAGGACATGCACATTGCTTTGAAGATACTGGACTTTAGTTTTACTTCAGTTTTTAATTTAAGCAATAAATTAGGAGATAATAGGACGTCTACAGAGGCAAAACTGAAAAGGCTAGGATTCTTTTTTCTACAACAGATAAAGGCTACAGAGAAAGAACACTGAATTGTTCAGAAGTCATGTATGTTTATCTGGAGTAAGGATCAGCAAATCTAAAAATAGGGAATACAGCTTTTTATGTTGTATTTTGTAAATGTGGTAAATTTATTTTATTTATAAGTATTAAATCTAAGAATAGCATCAATGCTCTACAGAACTGAAGGGGACTTTTATCTATGACTAATCTGTCTTTCTTCCCTTCTAAGATGTATGTGATTCCTGATGAAAACCAATGTTTCATATTATATTTAAATTATGCTCCATTGAACATTCTATCAGTTATAATTCACTACTTAAAATGTATATTTCAGTAATGAGAAACAATTCACAAGGGTTGAAAGAAAACCAACTTATTTAAAGTGGAAGAAATCGCCCTCTTAATTATTATAAAAGTTTCTCTTGCAGACACTTTAAACACTTTACATAGAGTCCTTGAAATTTTTTAATAACTTTTAAAAATTTAGGTCAGTTTTAGATTTATGGAATTATTGCAGAGATAATACAGAGAGTTCCCACACACTCCACAGTCAGTTACCCCTATCCTTAGCATCTTACATTAGTATGGTACATCGGTCACCATTAATGAAGCACTGTTGATAGGTCATTGTTAATTAAAACCTTATTGTGCTGGTTTGAAATAATGTATGTACCCCAGAAAAGCCATGTTTTAATCCTAATCCCATTTTGTAGAGGCAGCCATTTCTTCTAATCCCTAGGCAGCACTGTATGTTTGAAACTGTAACTAGATCATCTCCCTGGAGATGTGATTTAATCAAGAGTGGTTGTTAAACTGGATTAAGTAGAGGCATGTCTCCACCCATTTGGGTGGGTCTTGATTAGTTTCTGGAGTTCTATAAAAGAGGAAATATTTTGGAGAATGGGAGAGATTCGGAGCGAGCAGAGAATGCTTCAGCACCATGAAGCAGAGAGTCTACCAGCCAGTGACCTTTGGAGATGAAGAAGGAAAATGCCTCCTGGGGAGCTTCATGAAAATGGAAGCCAGGAGAGAAAGCTAGCACATGACGCCATGTTCACCATGTGCCCTTCCAGAAGAGAGAGGAACCCTGTGTTCACCATGTGCCCTTCCACTTGAGAAACCCTGAACTTCGTCCGCCTTCTTGAAACAAGGTCTCTTTCCCTGGATGCCTTAGATTGGCCATTTCTATAGACTTATTTTTTAATTGGGACATTTTCTCGGCCTTAGAATTGTAAACTAGCAACTTATTAAATTCCCCTTTTTAAAAACCATTCTGTTTCTGGTATATTGCATTCTGGCAGCTAGCAAACTAGAACACTTATTAATAAAGATTTCTAACTTTTTCCCTAATGTCCTTTTTCTTTTCCATCATCCCATCTAGGATCCCACATTAGATTTAGCCATCATATCTCTCTAGGCTCCTTCTGGCTATAACAGTTTCTCAGACTTTCCTTGTTTTTTGATGACCTGGACAGTATTGAAGACTGCTGGGCAGGTATTTTGTAAACTGCCCCTCGATAGAATTTATTTGATGTTTTTCTCACGGTCAGTGTGAGTGAATGCACTTTGGAAGAAGACCATAGAGGTAAAATTCCTTTCTTATCATAGCATATCAAAAGAACATGTTATCGCCGGAGACTCGGGTTCGATTCCTGGTGCCTGTCCATGAAAAAAAAAAAAGTACACATTATCGCGCTAGTGTCATCTTTCATCCCCTGGCTTGAGGTAATATTTGTTGGGTGTCTCTACTGTAAAGCATTCCTCTTTGCTCCCCCTTTTCACACTGTGTTCTCTGGAAGAAAGTCCCTATGCACAACCCACACTTCAGGTGCGGGGAGTTATGCTACTTAACTTCTTAAAAGGTAGAGTAGCTACATGAATTATCTGGAATACTTCTGCATGGGAAATTTGTCTGTTCTCCCTCTATTTGATTATTTATTCAGTCGTTTATATCGGTATGGACTTGTAGATATTTATTTTAGATTTTGAGTTTTATCCAATGATATTTTCTTTAATTTATTGTTCAAATTGTTTCAGCTTTGACCCCTAGAACTTCTTTCGGAAGTTTTATCTCTTTGACTGCCCCATCGTTGTGGGGTTTCTTGGGTTTCTTTCTGTTGTGTCTTTGTTTGCTTTTTTGAATATTCCCCTAATTTCTGGTACCATAAGATGCACCAGGCTTATTGAATATTTCTATCCATTCCTAAAATCAGCCACTTCTCCAAGGAGCCCCAGTTCCTTTTACTAGAGAGGGATATGATTTTAAACTTAAGGAATGATCCCTAAGGATGAATGAATTAAAGTACAACTTAAGTCAGTGGGAAGTTATATAATAAAATTACTCTAAGAGGTAAGCAGAGTGGCTAGAATTAGTCCCCTCTGCCACTGAAGAAACCGAGGCCTCGAGACTTTTTGTGATTTCAGGTAGAGTTAATAAGTGGCAGGTTGATCCAGAATAAATGTCCATCTATTGCTATGGTGCCATTCCAGTATATAGAGGCAAATAATATAGATTCATTAAGGATGTGACCAAGCTTCTATTTGGTAGCACCATCAACAGATGTTTAAAGAAGTTTGGATATTCAAAGAAAATTGCTAACCTTTGATGTCATTGGAACAGAAAAGATTTTCTTCAATACATTCTTTGGTCAGCAACAACATATTGGACTGTCTGGAACGTTCATTGCTTTATTGTGTCATTTCAATGAATAGTTTTGGTAAAGGATGTCATTTTTGTTAAGGCAATGGGAACTCTTTCATACCATAGCTCAAACTAAACATCCAAAGCTTTTACCACCCATTAGTCCAAGAAATTCAGCATCTAGATCAAGATTCAAATATCAGTCCCTTTTTAAGCTCTACTTTTTTGACAATGCTAAGAACATACACATGAGAAAAGAAGTAAGAGAATTAATGTGGAAATAAATTTGTAACTTTGAATATGTGCATATTATTAGAGAAATTGAAATTTGTAAAATCAACTGCTATTAAACCTGGGAAGTAGAGTAGAATGTTTCTATCCAATGGCAGAGAAAAGCACTGGCTTTAATGATGGCTTGATTTGGACTTTTCCAGCCTCAAAACGGTGAGCTAATGAATTCCCATTGTTTATGCCAACCCATTGCATGGTATTTGCTTGAGTAGCCAAGAAAACTAAAACAGTACCCGAAAACCTACCAGGAGGATAGACAGCACTTATAAAAACAGATGTTAAGGGAGAAAAGCTGGAGTTCTGCCAAAATCAAAATCAAAATGAAAAGTCCGCTTCTTCTCAAGGTCAGAATGTTTGGCGTCATTAAGCAGAGTTTGGATTTTATATGATAGGTAAGGACAGCTAGAGATACTTTCAGGACCAACCCTGATCCTGATAATGTCAGTAAAATGCTGACATTAGATACTACAGCATGTAATATGGCTGACCTTCCAACTTTCTCTCCTCATTGTCTACCTCATTGAGTAAATCTTTCCAGCATGGTGGTTTTTCAATGGTTGGTGCAGGTAAGACTGGAGAAAGTAGGTCTAGATGGGACATTGGGTTTTCATTATCACAACTAAGGAAACACAACCAAATTTAGTCCATCAATATATCGCAACTTTATATTCCCTTGAAGACCCTACTATAAATGAATAATCAGATAGAGGAATGTTGACAAACATACGAATGACAATCTCAAAAAAAAAAAAAAACAGAGCTATTTGTTTCTAAAAGAACTCTTTGTTGAGAAGGTGACTGATGAGGCATAAGATGAGAACGGTTCTTTGTGTCTGGAAGACACCAAGAAAAGAGAAATAATGGAAGGGAAAGGGAGTATCAGGGCAAGAAAAGTTAAAATGAAAGCGAACACAGAGTCTGTGAGATGGATTTAAATCTCAGAACCAAACTTGCTGTCCAGAGGGAGCTGCTTTTCATCTTCTGAGCTGACACAAGCCTTTTGAAGCCTCTGTGGCTCTGACCTTTCATTATTGCTGAACACGGCCACCTGCCTTCACCCCTCGCCCCAGCCTCTCAGCTGTGGTGCCGGGGAAGATGCCCTCGGCGACTCTGCAATAGCATGAGGCTTTTACTGCTTTCACTTCAAAATTGACCAGATTGTGAGATGTGAGTCTTGCAAGAAAAGGTTTTTCTCTCAGTGCCAGCATTTTTGGTGAGAGATATAATACATCAAAACAGAGAAAAGATGCAATCATGCGGGGAATGATTTCAAAAACTTTAATGAACCGTTTAAAATAAACTCATTTGAAGGTAATTTAACTACACCACTTTTACAATTAAAAATACTATTTTAGCATGCAAATGCAAAACATTAGTCCCATATCAGGATGGAAAATGAAATGAAACTGAGCGGCTCCTGAAACATGAAGACCATCTCAGTAATTTCTCATCACTCCATGGTGCTCTTAAGCAGCCTAATGAAAGAATGAATTGATTTAAACAACATTTTGTTGGTGCAATGGGGTTTGAGGAATTAAATTAACTTGATGGTTGGTTGTAAGAGCTAGGCCTGGAATTGGCATTATATTGTTACTAAAATTAATTTCTATCCTCTCCCAAATTTTACTTGGGTAATTTTTTCTATTGATTCCTAAAAAGTCAACCAAGAGTTTCAGCAATTAGCAGAATATTTCATCAATCCTCTTCAGTGCATTAACATTTGCTTGACAATGTTTATGTGAAGGCAAAATTATACTCTCTGGGAAAACAAATTGGACTCCAACTGCTGCCCCCAGGACTTGCAATAGATAATCAGAATAACATGCTGGCATGTAGGCCAAGCTAAGAAAGCAGTTCTCAATACTTTTCTCCACCACGAAACAGGTGACAAATTGTATTCACATAACACGGATCCACGCCTGTGCCAGGTTGCAGATCTCAACATTGCTAAGAAATGTTTCAAGTTGTGATAAATTCCCACGGTACCAAATCGTACAAGTTTCTTTCCCACTCAAGAAAGTATATCAGGATGCTGGTAAGTAAAAGTGACATTATTATAGAGATAACCTTATCTAAGCTCTAACTTTTTAAGTGTAGTACATAAATTTTTTCTCAATTGTTAAAAAAAATAGGTTAAAAATAGGCTAACATGTATATGTCAATGTGTATCTATGCCAATAAAGTGATACCTTATTGACGTGCACATTCTTTTAAAAACTTTAACTCTAGTGTTTTATTACTAGCCTCAGAAAATAGCTCTAAAATCAGATGCTTCTTTAATAATAATATTTTTGTTAATAGCTTTTACCATGATTGAGTCATATTGAGTAGGATGTTTCAAGCATGTATTTTGCATTCTCTCAATTAATGTCCACACAAACCCTCCAACATAATCTTGCTCTATTCTCCCCATTGGAAGGAGAAGCAGACTGGAACTCAGACTTGCCCTAGATTCTATAGCTGGTAGATGGGAGAACTAGAATTCGATCAAAGGTCTGTGGGCCACTGTCATTTTGGCTGTCACATGAACTCAATGTCCATAGCTCTGGAAAGAAAAAAACTGAAATGGGAATATGATGCACTTCTTTTTCTCATGCAAGACCTCCTACATCCCAATGAACTCTGTTCTTTTCAAACAGTTCCCTTGGGAAGTTACATGCACCTTCCCACCAGCATGCGCTCACTCAAAACATTTTCAGAAGCTCTCTTCACAAAGGACCTTCAAATCCAACTTATGAGTCACATGAGAAAATTTGTCTCATTTCTTCCCGATCTTTCTATATTAATACAAATGCAATTTTTAAAAATGGCATCTCCATATTTCTCTCCCACCTAATTTCTGTAGACAGTTTTCAAAGAGGACTTATGTCATGTTTTTGGCAAAGACAAATTCTTGAAATCAAGCATATAACATTCTGAGGAGACTATTCTTAAAGATACAATAGACTTTCAAAGTTTTAAATCCTCATATATTTTTAATAGACTTTATTTTATAGAGAAGGTTTAAGTCTATAGAAGAACTGAGCAGAAAGTACAAAGTTCTTATCTACCTCCTCCCTTCACATACCCAGTTTCCCTTATTATTAACAACTTGCATTAGTGTGATACATTAGTTACAACTGAGGAGCCAATATTGATACATTATTACCATCAGTGTTCACTACATATGTTGTACAGTTTTATAGGTTCTGACAAAGTCATAATGTGATGTATCCACCATTATATTTTCATGCAGAATAGTTTCACTGCCCTAAAAGTTCCCTGTGTCCCACCTATTCATACCCACTTATGCCCTGAAGTCCTGAAGTCTTGACGTTTTAAGCTTTTTTTTTTTTTTTTTTGGATACTATATGGCGAGTCACATTTCATTTTTCCATGTGAGTATGCCATTATTGCAGCATCATTTGTTGAATTTTTTGTTTATTTGTTTGTTCGTGTTCTGGGAAGAGCATAGACCAGTAATTGAAACCCGTTCTCCGGATGGCAGGCAAGAATTCTACCATTCCAGTACCCTTGCACCACCCTCTATAGTTTTGTGTTTTTTCAGAATGTCACATAGTTGGGACGATGCAGTTTGTATCCTGTTCAGACTGGCTTTTTTCACTTAGCAAGAGGCATTTAAGATTCCCCCATTTTGTTTTTATGGTTTTAGTGTACCTATTTTTAAACTTGGCAATGTAAAAAAAGAAAGTAAAAGATGTCTAACCTTCAATCTTATGTACCTTTCAAAAAAGTGCACTGGGAAAATGACTGGAAGGGAATTGGCTAAAATGCATTAGAATGGTAGGATTATGGGATGTGGGTTTTTGTTTTGGTTTTGGTTTTGGTCTGATTTCCGTAGTTTGCTTTTTAAATTTTATAAAGAATTATTTCTTAAAACAAAGTTCTAAACATTAGAGAAGAGGGCAGTGGTGGCTCGGTGGCAGAATTCTTGCCTGCCATGCTGGGGACCTGGGTTCGATTCCCAGAGCCTGCCCATGTAAAAAGAAAAAAAAGCAGAGAAGGAAATCAGTCACATCTCTATATTGTTCTTTTCCATTTATTTGGCATTCCGGTTAAATGCTTCTTTTTTTTCCTTTTCCCCATGCCTTGTCTTTTTGTGCTGATAGTTAAAACTAAGAACATCCTTTGACTGAAAAGAGAGGGCAAGGTAAGAAGGCAAACACAAAAAGGCAAAGGAAAGAAACACACTTAGAAAGAGTCCACAATATCTCAAGTAAGCCTATGGGTATTCTTAACCCCCTTGTGAATTTATAAGCACTTATGACCAAAAAACACAAACTTTATGATATAGATTAAATGCCACCTACGTTTTCTGTGTGGCCTCTCCTGTTCCAGAAAAATCACACTCTCAGCTAAATTGGGTAAAGTCTAATTTTCATTACGGTTGCAATGTGCTCAGCCTTTTCTTCAAACCAAACAGTATGCTAAACTTCATGCCAAACACAGTGCTAATCCTATGAGACAGGCTTAACAGATGAGGACATTCAGGCTTAGGGAGGTTGCACAAATACTCAAAAGCCTGCTCGTTCGGATGTGGCGCCTCTATCTAAGCCAAACTCTGCAAATAAACTCAAGACCATCCCTCCTACATGGGGCATGACTCCCATGATGAACGGGGCCTGGCATACTGGGATAGAGAACGCCTTCTTGACCAAAAGGGGGAAGAGAAATGAAACACAATAAAGTTTCAGTGGCTGAGAGATTTCAAATAGAGTCAAAAGATCATTCTGGAAGCTATCCTTATGCCTTATATGGATAGTCCTCTTAATTTCTCATGTGTTTGAATAGCTAGAAGGAAACACCTAAATCTATGGAACTGGAATCCAGTAGCCTTGATTCGTGATGCTGATTGTATAACTATGTAGCTTTTACAGTGCGGTGTGACCATATGATTATGAAAATCTTGTGACTGACAATCCCCTTATCCAGTGTATGGGCAGATGAGTAACAAAATAAAGACAAAAAAATAAATAAATAATAGGGGAAGATAAGATGTTTCCAGTGTACATTTTATTTTTTTATTTTTGGGAGTAATAAAAATGTTCTAAAATTATGGTGATGAATGCACAACTGTATGATGATACCATGAGCCATTGATTGTATACTCTGGATGATTATATGGTATGTGAATATGTGGCATGTGATTATAAAAAAAAAAGTCAATTAAAATGACATATTAAAAAAAAATTGACACAAATTCCTGCCTCCATTCTTGCCTTCACCACCTGGGGGAGTGACCTTGTTTCTTAACCTTTGTTTCTCTATTGCTTTATCTATAAAATAAGATAAGGTGCCCCTGGTTCTGGAGAGCGTTATTCATTCTAACCAACACTTAGGGCAGTGCTCGGCTCATGGTATTACTTTTACTACTCCACAGGTTGGTTTCAGAGATGCTCTTTCTCCAGAGGTCTTTCTGGGAGGAGGGGGGATGGATAAGGGGGTAAAAATCAATTGGAGAGCTGGTAAGGCAGAGGTTGTGCCTATGATATGAATGAAGGCCATTCTATCAAAATGCTACAATAGAAAAAAAAGGCAATAACCAGTGAGGAAGGTCAAAGTTATAATGGGGAGGAGAATATCCAACCCAGAGTGCATTCATAGAACCTATGCAGAGGGGCTTAGGAATGACAGCCTGATGGAAAGAACATTGGATCTGGCATCAGAAAACCCTTGGACCAAATCTTGGTCTCACCACTTATGAGCTGGGAATTCTTGAGAAATTTATTGAAACCTCTAAATCTTTATCTATAAAATAGGAATAATAATAATACATCTGTGGGGTTGTTTTGGGGACTAAATTAAGTGATCTAATACATGTATATTATCTAGAAAATGATTGGCTGGCCTAGAGTAGACATTGATTAGTCTCTTACTTCTTTGGGGGGCTAATTGTACCAGCAGGAGAAGATAACATGAGTATCGTTTTTGGATAAATTATGGCCCCACACTCTATTTTCTCTAATCAAGTCCTCCTTAACTAGCCAAGAAATTGTGAATGAGCCCAAATCATGCATTATAGAAAGACAAGGCAAGAAATTGGCTATCCAATTACTTTGACTCAGTGCGATCTTTCTTGTGTCATCATGTCAATCAGTCTTCACTCAGCCTTTCTTTTCTAATTGGGATATGCATTTTCTGAACAAACTTTTATTACTTCATATTTTCCACATATCTGTAGGATTGAGGCACCCAGGAAACAGGGAAGCACTGAATTTTGCTTTTCATAAACCGAAGCAGCACTTGAGTGACCCACCTATCCACACCAGGGGAAAATCTCTCCCTGACTTAAGAAACCCAGCACCTACCAAACTTATTTTTATTGAACTCAGTTTTTCCCATACTTCATTTGAAACTGAAGGTCAAACTACCCCAGTGTCTGAGAATCACTCAGCAGCAGCTTCCCTTCTGAAGCCCCTGCCTGCCTACTTGGATTTCTGTTTAGATTGTCTGGGTCTGGGAAACAGGAGCCAGCTTTGAACTCTAACCTAAGGTTGGTTAAGACTGACCCTTTTGCAGGTTTCTCTCAACCCCTTCTTTCAACACTGAGTCGTCTCCTTAATATTGCATCAGAATCTCTGGATGCAAAAACAATTGTTCCACCTAATGTCAAAAACCTGCTGCTCGATGTTCTGCATTATCATCCCTCATCAGATCGACACTTTAGAAGGAAACTGTTCTAACAGACTAAATTTGACTTTCTCCCAATTTCTTAAAAGTTAGCTATTCAACTTGCCCAGCTGGTCACTTCTCCCTTATGCTTGTCAAAATTTATGACTGTCCCACCAAAGTATAACTTGATCCACAGCTCACCCCACAGGCATTCCCAGCAAGTCATACAGACTTTGACCTGCCAGCCCCTGAAGAAAAACAAATTGCTACTGAAGATAGAATTAAAAATCATGGGGAGAGGTCATGTTATCTGTGAAGTTGACGAGTGTTAAGGAATGAAAACAGAGTCAGAAACCTAAAAAAAAAAAAAAAAAAAGAAAAGTGGGTCAGTGTTCACAAAAGGAATTAAGGGGAATGAAGAAGGGCTTTGCAGACATACTGAGAAAGAGAAGCTCAAGAAAAAATGAGCTTCCTAATGAAGGAGGCAGCATGCTAAATTAATTATGCCTTTGAAATATTGACCTCATTCCTTAAAGCTATCGCAACCCCAAAAAGAAAGAAAAGGCATTTGTGCAAGATAGAAGTAAGGCGTCTTTGAGGGATTAGCTGTTTATTAAGACCAATATAAAGGGATGTTTAGAGAACTGGAACAAATACATACCAACAGGTCTTCACGCCTTACTCACAGGGGATTTATTGAATTAGCACTTAGGATTCCTCTTCAACAAAGAAATATATGCTCCTGAAATATTGAGGAAATAGCAAAGTGGACTACACAACACAGAAGAGGTAGTTCCCTGAAATATCTGACTTTTAAATATAATACTTCTAATAATAAAAGCAAAATATATACATATCAAGGCCTTTATTAAAATCAACCCTACACTGAGTCTCAGTTCTGTTTACCAATAAAATAGATACAGTAAGAATCGCCATCATTGAAACTTTATCAAGTCCCCTCTTTATTGTTTACTAGTTGTGTGACTTGGGCAAATCATTTTCTGAGTTTGATTTTCTGGGTTCTAGTTTCTCTTCATATTCTACTTAGTTTTTTTTTTTGAAGCTCAAATGCAGATAAAGTGTGGAGCGTGTGGAGCCCAGTGCCTGGTGAATTGGAAGTGCTTAAGTCCTTGTTGATCATTAATTTCGCTCCACCTAGAATTGATAGATCGTCTCCTTCGCCTCCTCGAGTCCTCACCTCCTGTTGCCACATTTGCTCTTCAAATTTGTTTTCCTGTGTAAAACCACAGAACTCAGCTGGCCTGGTGGCTGAGTGTGGGCATAACTTCAGTGGCATCTGAAGGCATAGCTTCAAATTTCAGTTTCTCCACTTAACAATTATGTGACCTGGGGCAAGTAATTTTACTTCTCCAAGTCTCTGTTTCCTCGACTACAAAATGGGGGGAAAAATGAGGTTTATCTTTCAGGTCAATCATAAGGAGTAATTGAGATTATGTACATGAAGGATTTGGCATAGTAGACAATTTATAGCAAGCACTCACTAAAGGGCAGTCATTGTTGCTACAATAATGATATTATATCTCGATTTTATGAAAATCAAGCTCTTCTCTTGCAAAACCAGAGTGGCCTTATGTGTACTCAAAGGGAGGGGGTAATTTGAAAGAGCAAAGACACATCTTCTGGCCTAATATTTTGTTGAAATATAACCTAGAAAGCTGTACCTCTTTTTAAAAATAGAGATAGAAATAAAAATCTTTTTTTAATAGAAAATGTGGGAGTGGTAGTCATTCACAATTTGGAATAAAATGGCTTAAATTCAGATGTTTTGCTCCTAACAGCTATTGAAATCAGCACATAGAAAAAGAGACATTTGATGAGGGAGATGGAAAATTTTTCATGAGTGATGGGGCAGGTGCCTTTGAAAGCAGACTCAGCTCTGAGATTGCAGTGGGTTCTGAAGGATCACAGAGCAGAATGGAGCCATGGAACTTTAGAATATGAAGGAAAGAGAGATGCTATCTTTCTTTGGAAAACAGCAGAGACATACACTTATTCATCCATCCAAGCATCCAATTATCCAACCGCATTTCCTTGAGCATGTATTATATGCTATATCTTAGTGCCTAGCAATAGACCTAAAGCAACACAATTTCTGTCATCAAAGAATCTGCAGTATAGTGTGGGAAATAAACTTGTAATCAGTACAGTGAACATAAATGCTATAATCTCAGAATATATATATAGTTTTGTAAATACAGAATGTCTGGGTGGTGTGAAGGGAAGGTGGAGAGGATAAGGTAAAAGTTACTAATGGGTCCTGGAAAGACTGTCATTTAAACTATCTCTTATCAGTTCTCTATAGAGGATGAATTAGATGGGGCATGTTTCAGGCAGAGGGAATGAAGCCATGAAAAAGCACAACCTTTTGGAGACCTGCAGGTAATTCTATATGAATCAAACACAGGCCAATTAAGAAGGAGAGAAAAGGGAGAAGAAAGTTTGCCAAATAAGTAGGTGTCAAGTTGAGCTGTTTAAATAGTTTTCAAGCAAAGTGGCACAATCATATTTATGTTTTAGTAAAAAGATTCTATATATTATGGAAATGATTGACTAGAAGGAGTCAAGATTGAAGAGAGAGAGACCAGCATGGAAGCTGTTAAAGTATGTCAAGAGATGCCAACACCTCTTCCACTAACTAAGGCAGTAGTGGTGGTAATAGGAGACACATATCCGAGTGCTGGAACTGATAGGATTGCTGACCACTTGTTTGTAGAGCTGCAGAATGGCACTGAGGGTTCTGTTTTGGGTAATTGAATGAATGGTAGTGACATCAAAGTTATCAAGACTAAATAAAGGAAGAATGTAGTCAGAAGGAGAGTTTCATGAATTTGCAAAGGGCCAGCTTCCTATAGAAAAGCAATTGGACTTGATTTGTTTGAAAGAACACTGGGAGTAAAATGAAATATAATAATAGCAAAGTATTATTTTTTATTATTCTCACTTGACATACTAATAATTTGAAAGTCCACATCCTCCAACATTCCAGCTGCTTCCCTTAACTGAAGATTGACAATGCAGCACAGAAACAGCACCAGTGCATAAACAAGAGTGCTGTAAACTTTAATGAGCTTTAAAAAATAGCTAAGTAAGTGCTAATTCCTCTCAAACAGCTGGAACATTCCCTCCTAGAGTTGCTAAGCATTAATAAGAGATTTATGCGGGTAAACTCAGGGAAG
Source organism: Myrmecophaga tridactyla (assembly GCA_004026745.1). Lineage (NCBI taxonomy): Eukaryota > Metazoa > Chordata > Mammalia > Pilosa > Myrmecophagidae > Myrmecophaga > Myrmecophaga tridactyla. The sequence continues at coordinate 20,274 of PVIY010016405.1, forward strand.
TTGTGCTAGAGGGAGGCCCTGCTCAGTTTATTCTAGTGAATATTTTCTTCCTCTTGAAAGAGATAAGTCATGAAGTATTGAAGTACTGTTGGACACCAAGAAACCCTACATCCTATGTGTGTTGGTTTGAATCAGTTACATACCTCAGAAAAGACTGTTCTTCCTGTGGGGGTGACCTAGCTATGGTGGGTGGGACATTTGCTTAGGTTCTTTTATTGTTCTTTCAAACCTGGATATGTGATCCACCAAATTCAAGGTGGATCTTATACCTTTACTGGAGTCCTTCAAGAGATTTCACAGAAAGAAAGAGAGTTCAAAGAAAGAAAACACCCCAGGAGAAACCAGAAGGACCCACAGGAGCTGAGAGCCATTTTGAAACCAGAACCTACAGAGAAAAAAGGACCAGCAGACATCACCATGTTCCTTCCCATATGACAGAGGAACCCCAGATGCCAGCAGCCTTTCCTCAGAAAAGGTATCCACCTCTTGATGCCTTAAGGTAGACATTTTCATGACCTTAGAAATGTAAATTTGTAACTAATAAATCCCCATTGAAAAAGCCAACCTGTTTCTGATTATTGCATTCTGGCATCTTTAGCAAACCAAAATACTAGACAATAAGCAGCAATAGCTGATGTCTCCCCAGAATGCCAGTGGAACGATCCTAAAATCTTTGGGGGTCTACAGGAAGAAACCAAAATATTTACATACCCTGAGATAGCAGTAAGCTGGGGTTCCCAGGCTGTGGTATGGCAGTCCAGCCAAGTTGTCTTTCAGCTACCCCTACACCTCTATTTGGCCTCTGCATGATTATCTAGGCCAGAGAGTAGACACTACCACTTATTGAAGACTTTTCATGTGCCTGGTTCTTTGTCAAATGTTTAACATCTAATATCTCATTTAATCCTCAAAACCACAGATGAAGAAACCAAGGCTTGAAGAACCTAAGTGACTTACCCAAGGCTCCAAAGTAAGTGGCAACGCAAAAATTCAAACAGGGATCTCTGCTGCCAATACCAATTCTTTTAACCACTATGCTATAATATCTTTATACCTGTATCTTCTCAAGCCCAACATTTAAAAGTTTATTAGAAAATTCCCAAAATGTGTGCCAACTTTACTCAGAACCAAATAATAAATTTGGTTCAACTTTCCTTTGGGATCCAAAGACTGGATCACTCATTAAACCCACCCAGATATGACTTACTAACAGATACATAATCCAGGTACAGATTTAAGCTTTGGAATTTGAAATAGAAAGGCAGGTAAATAGTACTACTTGGAGTCCTACAACCCCCTAATATTATATATTTCTATAACATTTCTACCAGACTTTTCTTAGCAGTGGTATGTTATTTTAACATTCCTCCATTTTTTTATCACTTTAATATATTCTGAATAGAACAGTATTCTCAGTCAGTCAAAAAATGCCATTTCCTTTTACAACCAAGGTTTTGCACGATGATACTAAATAATATAAAGGATGTTTTATTTGATGACTTTTTTATGCTTTCTGCAGTCTCGGGTGGGACAAGGTACTTGGGCTTCCCCTGTAAATCTTCCTATCTTCCTCGTCTACTGCAGCAATAAGTTCTCCCCTGGAAAATTTAAATCTCTGCTTATAATGTTAGCTTCTTCTTCATTTAATTTTTACTGCAAAGGGTTTACAGCTGACTTTATGGCTCTGGGATGATTAATTTTTAATGCCATTCTTTCTTTATTCTTTGATCAACTTCCTCCATTTTCAATTTGAATGCAATTGTACCTGTCTGAAAAGCATTTGTCACTTGCTGGTTTGCATATTTCAGGAAACCAGAGGTGGTTGATGTAGAGTGGAAGGCAGGCATTCCTGTGCAGAGTGACTGAATGACAGACACCAACTCTGAGCCTTTGATGTCACTCCCATTGATAATAAACTCGCTAATGTCTGTAAATCTTCCAGCTCTAGGTCTTGGCAGCCAGTGAATTCCCAGAGAGGGTTATCCTACTAAATCTTTTTATTGTCATGCATAAGGTAGGGATTGAGTAGCAGCTTTCAAACTACTAAACCATCATTAGGGAAAACACATGAAACACGTAGCTCAAAAATAATCCATACCTTCTCCCACCCACCCACCAAAAAAGCAAAGTCAAAAGAAATTGGAGATTTATTTTGCAAATCAAAAACTGCCCAGTTTTTAATATTCACACAGCATACAGCCATTTATACTGATGTAGAATACTTAATAACATAGAAAAATGCTCACTATATATTCAATGAAAAGAAGGAGCTTACAAAACAGTAAGTATGGCATAATTTCTTTTTAAAAACACTTTGTTTTTTTTTTTTCAGAGAGACTGGGAAAATTTACAGTTGCTATCCCTAGGGATGATAGTATTATAAATGTTTTTATATTCTTGTTCTTTTATTGCTTCTCTGGGCTTTCTAAGTTCTGTGATTTAAAAAAAGAAATGAGTTGTCATTTAAAATAAAGTTCCTTGCATTTAGGGAAATAATTGGAAATGAGCAACCAGAGACCAAATTCTTGAGAGGTTAGAGGAGAATGGAGAGATGTCAAAAACAAATAGATAAATGTAAATGTCAATATACTGAAGGCCTATATATATATATATATATATATATATATATATATATATATACACACATATGTATATGTATATGTCAAGATACATAGTATTATCCACATTTTACAAGAACGAAAACCAGGGCTCAAAAAGCTTACATAGTTGCCCAAATTTTCATAGATCATCAAGCTGAAGCAGATAAATCCCAAATCTGTGTGACTTCAAAAGGCACTCTCTTGTCACTTTGCCATACTGCTTTAATTAAAGTGCATTTCTACATACACTTGAGCTACCCACAAAGGTTCAATTTTTTTTTAATGGAGAAGTATTGACTCCCAGCCCCAGTGCTAAATCATGAGCATATTTGCAAACCATTTTTCATCTTGCTTTTAAGAAATATATGTGCAAGTGTAAAATAATATATTAATTCCTTCCATTACAGTAATGGAACATCTTACAGTCTAGGATGCATTTTTCATCTCCATTAGTCTCCCTAACTAATTGATTTATTCACTATGTAACCATATCATTAGAAATTATATCTTTAATTATAACTATATCTAATTATAATCACTTAGAACATATCATTAGAAACTATATTTAAAATATTTAACCTGTATAGAAATATAAATTAATATATAAATCAAAAATTAAAACCCTTCTTCTGACTTTGTCTCTCAATAAACGAATCTATATAGATTTTTAGAACTGGTTACAAAGGACATAAATTGTAACACAAGTTGCTCTCCTAATCATTCTAATAATTTCCACAGATATCAGGAACTTCTGGTGTCAACTTTGGTTTGGTGAGGCACTAAGTTCCATGTAGCACCTGTCTGAGCACAATTTGATAGGAAACCACAATCAAGCTCCTCTAAATTGATGTTCGCAAGGGCGTTTGTGGTCTTACCAAGTCATCTTTCCTTACCATCAGCAGTGCTGTCCGTGGTACTGAATCCTCTCTAAGTGTCTGTTGACCTAACAACAATTACCTCCAATTTTTTCTACTCCTTATCATAATATCTAAATATTGTATATATTCCATGCCTCTATAATCAACTAAATCATGGAAATCACTCGCTGCCATGACATCATTAATTAAGTCAAATGCATGCCTTCCAGCGCTGGGGACGGAGGGGGGTTTGCACGTGACTCCTGACTACGCTACTCTTGTTTTAAATAACCTCCATTTCCTCACCTGTGAAATGGGGAGTCTGATAGTTATTACAGCACCCAAATAAGTTATTATATGTGGTGCCCGTACAGAAGGCCCATGTAAACGTTAGCTCTCACTTTTATCAAGAAAACGAATACTGGTGGTGTCCATGATGGGCGGGCAATCAGTGGATTTTCAAAGATCTGTCTTGTAAATGAAGATGCAATTCATCCTATATGTCCCCCAGCCAGCCCGGCAGCCTCCTTGTTATCTCAGGAGTGTACACTGCGCAGTGAAGACTGCAGCACCTGGTCACTAGCGCAATGCCCACCATTTCCACCACCTCCCTCTCCATTCTCCCCATCTCTCAACACTCTCAAATCTAAACCCCCGCAAATGTTGCAATTTTTATAAGCAAAACCACAAGGGTGACTCCAGGGTAGGGACCCTCAGGCTGCAGGAAAACCACAGTTTTCACCTGGGGTCTGGCGCAACTGGTATCTGCTGTCAAGGTGTCAATACCATGGTCAGGAATTCTGCCTCCTCTACCAACACCTGTGCCTGCTCTGTCATACAGGAAATGAAACAGCAAGGGCCAGGGACAGAAGCTAGGCATGCCAGCTGGCCAGACGATAAGCCAGCAGGCCCCAAGGGACCCCTGCACAGTGGTACACACCCAGAGATGGATCTAAGGCTGGGGTGGGAGGGACAAGGTCTAGAACTCTGTGATCTTGGGGCATGCTTAAGGGAGAGGCCTGGAGCAAGGACTTTAAGGGAGTGCTGAGGAACACAGGTGCCAAGACTTCAGATAAATCACTGGAGCAGGGTTTGGGATATCCCTGCTGCACCAAGCTTCAACCCTTTAGATGACAGAATGAAAAACTATCCAGAAATTCCCAGGGATATGTGAAAAGGTCAGCCGGGCTGACAAGAGGAACACTTGACAGAAGTGGTTATGTAATGAAAGCATCATATTTTACCTCCCATGTGGACACGCTGGTGGGCATTAGCTGAAGCTAATGGGACCTTCTGGTCCCATCCACCAGATCGTAAATCCCAAGCAATTGTATTCCATGCAGATGCAGACATGAGAAATTTGGTGGCCACAGGAAAAGCAATATGCAGATTTATTGCAATAAAAAAGGGAAGGAAACTGAATCTAATCTGAGCCTGTCGGCTGTAGTGAAACATACCGAAAATAATTTTTAAAGATTCCTATGTTGCTAAGCTGAATTTCCTCGATGCTGTTTTATATTTTTTTGTTTTATCGTTTTTTGGGAGGGACTAAAAGGAAAGAATTACAAATGGCATGATTTCCAAACCTCTTTTGACCTTCCTTCACTGGGTCACAGCTACTTCTTGGGGCACACTTGCCAGTGGCTCCCAACCCTCCTGTTACCCCCTCTTGGCTCCCCAGTCCACCCAGACAGCCACCCACACACTGCCATGCTTCCATTCATCCAACATGACCTGAGCGCTTACTACATGCCTGCCATTGTGGCAGGGAATGTGCACGTGATTATAATCAAAGCAAAATGAAATAAATAAATAACATATGAATTTCTGCAAATAGGCCTTAGGAAGGAAGAAGATAGTACATGTAGGTGAGTGCCTCATGAGACTTTACTTCAATAGAAAGATCAGTCAGAATTGTGCTTGAGAGCTCAGGCTTTGGACGCAAACAAAGCCACTACCAGAGTATTTACCACCAGGGCAGTGTCTCAGTATAATTGCTGGTGAGAGACAGATGACTAATTTAGGAAACCAGGCTGCAGCCAGCTGGAAAGCCGTGTAAGCTTTACATGGGCCCCTAACATTCCCCTGGCTCTAGTCTTGTCCCCCTCCAATCCAATGGAAGGTGCAATCTTGCTCAAGCACAGATCTCATAATGTCACTTCTAGGCCAAAATACCTCCTCCTTTTGCCCAAAAGTTAGTTTGTGGCTTGCAAGGCTCTTCTTCACCCCCCATCTTAGACCCCATGTATTGAGAGCCTGAGGCTTGTGTTCCAGGTTCATTCCATTGCATCCCACCCATACCCCAGCTACCCTGAGGTTCCCCCAAAGCACCATGATCACTCACGTTGAAGATGTCTCCTCATTCAAGGTCCAGGTTAAATGTGACCTCACTGGGGAACTTTCTCCAGGTCTCTCAGGCAGGGCTACCTCTCCTTGGTCTATACTTCCAGCACACAGCATACTTGGCTCCATTGTAACTTTTATGACTTTTCCCCTTGAGAACAGCAACTGCATGTTGTCATTTCTAAATGCCCAGTCCCAAACACAGGGGCCCACAAACTATTTCTGTAAAGAGCCAAGAAGTTAAATTTTAGGCTTTGCAAGCCAAATATGCTCTGTCCCAACTACTTGACTTTGGCACTGCAGCACACAAGCAATCCTAGACAACTGTAAGCAAATGAACATGGCTGTGTTCCAATAAAACTTTATTTAGTTTGCCAACCCCAAGGTGCTAACACATGGTCTGTCACACAGTACAGGTAGGTGAGTGCCTTGTGAGACATAACTCATCCATCCTTTTTTTCAAAGAGCTTGAAATACAGAGCTTGAGGTTTGCTGGTGGGAAAGGCTCTGCAAATTTGTTTAAGTGCACACGGGCCTCTGGGAAGTAAAATATCAAGACCTTGAACTCTTTTCTCCAAGGTTCCCAATTATTGCAACGTCAAAACATGTGAAGGATATGCCAGTGTTTATGACAGCATTATTTACAAGAGCCAAAAGATGAAAGCAATCCAAGTGTCCATCAACTGATGAATGGAAAAACAAAATGGGCTACATACACATGGTGGAATAACATCCAGTCATGGAAAGGAATGAAGTTCTGATGCACACTACAGCAAGGAAGCTGGAGTCATCACGTCAGCTGAAATAAGTCAGACACAGAAAGACAAATACTGTATGATCTCACTTATATAAAATACCTAGAGTAAGCAAATTTCATAGAAACAGTAGATTGCAGGGTACCAGGGGCAAGGGCAGGGGTGGGGAAGAAGGAGTTTACGGCTTAATGGAAGCAGTTTCTGTTAGAGGTAATGAAAAAGTTGGGGTAGTGGTAGCAGGATATGTAAGTGTAATTAACACCACCGAGCTGGACCCTTGAAAGAGTTCTAAATATCACGTACTATTGCTGCAATAAAAAGTTTTTTTAAAAAAACATGTAGGGTAAGATCTAGTCCCTGACCAAGTACTGTTGGCTGAAAAGCTTTAACTGCCCCCTAAAGATAATAATCACCATAAATTAGGAAAAAGAAGAAATTGCTTCTAGATTTGTCAGATGGCTAATGCCAGAGCTTTCCCAGATCACAATTTGCAGGGATGGGTGCATTTATACTCCTCAGGTAACAGGTTAAGTTAATTGAAAAATCTAGACATTGAAACTGCTATTCTGAGTCAACTTTGTCATAAGACACCTGTACCTGAGCAATACTCAGCAGAGAGCTTTCTTCTAATCCTTTCCAGGCCATGTCACACTCAGAGTCCCCTCTATTCCCTACAGCCTGGACCTTGCAGGAGTCAGCTTTTTGACAAAGCACAGGCATCCGTGGCAGGTGAGATAGAGAGCAGAACTTTGAGTAGAAAAAAAGCCTGGACTCAGCCTTTGGATTCACTTAGCATCCTAGGGTTCTTATATTCATCATGGGAAGAGCTTCTTCAGAGAAAAAGACCAGATTTCCTGCTACTCTGAGCATGTAGGATACTGAATATTGCATAATGATGCATCTCTGTCATATGAAATTTACTTGTTCTGACAAACTAATATTGCAGAATCCCCCTAATTACAAAGATGTAAGTAAATTTATCATATGAAAGGATGAATGAATAAATAATTGAATATATGAACTGTATTGGAAACCTATGTCTGAAACAATATTCCAAATCTTTGACTGCAAAAGGCTCTAAATCCAATGTCCCTAAGTGCTTCCTTTGGCTTGGCTCCCAGCACAAGCCTGGCATGATTTTGTGCACCAGGATATGATGTGCATAGCAACCTGGTTATTTGAGAGTTGATGCAGCTAACAGCTTTTAAAAATTTTGTTTCCATCCATGATGAGCACAAGTCCACAGTCCCCTGAATTCCAAATATCACGATGATAATATTTGCTGGCATAGCGTTCAGTATTTTGCTCCTATGCTGTCAGGACCAAAGCAGTGAGAGTGTTACATTTCCTTACAGTACATCTGTCAGGTGTGACCCAATTGTTTTGCTTAGTGGCCACTAAATCTACCAGTCAATCTTCACGGTGGTTTCTCCAAGCCACCCCACCCCATCACTCCTCCAGCCTCCAACCCCAGGAAAAAAACTTCGCCAAGCGCTGTCAAAGGAAATCATATAAATATTAAAAAGACTGAAGAGCTGATCAGAATAGACATTTGATGTTATGGGATTTGTAAATCAATTTACGAACTGTGTGATATATGGCATAGGAATCAAGAGGCAATAACCATTTTATGGGAGAAGATCATAAACCTGTCATATGCTCTACCCCTAAATGCCTGAGAGACTGTTCTGCTGCCAAAATGGGATGCCATCACAGATCTTGCACGGCAAAGCTAATGCATTTCTAATTTTGCTATTAATGCTATGCTTTTAATATTTTTATTAAATTTTTTTTCACTTTTTCTGACATTTCCAAATGGTCATGAACACAGATGGGTTGATGTAACTTTCTTTCAGCAGGCTAGAAAAGATCTGTGCCACAATTTTGACCCTCTGCACCCCAGAATTCCTGCTACCAGCATTTCCAGGGGTCTCTTCACTTGTTTTTAATTGTGGGTCTCTTTCTCCCCACCAGATGCTCTCTGCTGTTTGAACACTCTTCTCTCTTTCCAGGAGGTCACATGAAATGCCATGCTGTGGTCCAGCAGTACAATAGCACCCAAGAGCACTTCAGAGCATATGGAACAAATGTTTCACACCAGGGGTGACGGCTGGATGAGAGTCTGCTGCATTCCGAATCATGCCTTATTGACAGAACTGCTATTAGTTTTCAACAGGATTTTTCATCTATTCTGGTTTCTTGACAGTTTCGGTATCTAGCAGGGTGAGGGCTCACAGAGTTGGAAATATGTGCCAGGCTCAGACTTTAAGCAAAGTGTTTGACCTTGGGCAAGTCACTGTGTCATTCAGACACTCCGTGTAAAAAATAAGGAACTGATACCTGCCATGTCCATTTCACAGGATCAGGATATTTTCAAATGAGAAAACAGATCTCAATACATTTCATAAAGGCACAAAGAAAGCAAATTATATAGTATAATGAAGTAGGACTCTGGAGCCAAACAACTGAGGTTAGAATCCTGATTCTCAACTCCACATTGTGTGCTCAGGGAAAAATTTACTTCATCACCCTGAGCTTTAGTTTCCTCACCTGTGCAAGGGAATAATAACTATTATTTCAGAGGGATTGTTGGGAATTGACTCATGTCTCCCCCAAAAGGCATGTACCAGCCCCTGGTCCTGTGGGTGCAGACGCATTTGTAAATAGGACCTTTGAAGTTGTTATGAAAGAAGGTGTGCCCAGATTGAAGGAGGGTGGGTTTTAATTCGACAGGACTCAAGTCCTTATAAGCAAGGGAAATTGGACACAGAAAGACAAGCCAAAGGTTGCAGCCAGAAGATGGAAGTCAAACAGAACCTGCAAGAAAAAGGAGAGGACGCCACCATGTGACGGAAGCCAAGAGAGACCCCAAAGATTGCCAGCCAGCAAGAAGATACTGAGATCAGGAGGTATCAATCCTTCTAGCCTCTCAAACATGAGCCAGTAAATTCCTGTTGTTAAGCCAACCCATTGTATGGTACTTGTTTGTTTTAGCAGCTAGGAGCTACAATGATTCTTTTAGGCAAGTATGCTGCTTGATGCATAGTAGAAATATAATACATGGATATATTTTGGAAATGGGGTTTAGGGAGAAAGCAGATATCAATATGTGTGTTCAAACCTCCATATTTAACCAAAAGTCTTTTACACACCTTCTTTAAGCTTGCCTTCATGAGTCACTCACCCTTTTCTTGCTGGTGAAAATCTAAAAAGTTTATTGTTTCCTTGCCTTTTAAATAATCTGGCTTTAAAGACAAATGCGATCATTATAGCAAGTTATAATAAACCTTTTCACTGGTAAAGTGCTAATCACGATGTCATAGTAAAAATAACAAAAGTGGTGGGAAGTATTGGCTCTGGGGAGTGGCAATAGATGTGAAGAGGGCTGTTAATCACTGCATCACACGTATTTATTACGCACTAACTAGATGCAAGGCCCTTTCCAACTACTTTACATCTACCAACATGTTTAACCCTCTCAAAACCCTACAAGGCAGATTATATCATCTCTACTACAAAGAAAAGGAAAATGGAGTCTAAGTTATGAGATTCCTTTGCTAACACCCCAGAAGAGTTTGATAGTGGCAGACCCAGTTTATAAACCACAATGCCTGAGCCCAAAGTTCATATTCTAAGCCACAGACTCTTTCTGCCTTATTATCAACTTTATTGTTTGTTTGACATTTTAAAAACTGTACAAGTACGTATTAGTTCTTTATATCCCACTATTACCACCCGAGCAGAAGAAGGGATATTTTATTAACTTTCTGGACAGCTTGAGTCAAAGAAGACATGGCCTCCAAGACTCCAGATGATTAGCTGAGGTCTGGGGTGAGACTTCCAACAAGAAAAGGGAGGACTGATTTCATATTGCCTACTGAAAAGTGACAGCTCTCCAGTCACTTTACCCTGTCCAACTTCCAGAACACCGTTGGCTTCCCTGATGGCCTCTCAACATGTGACTCCCAAATATGGATCTTTGAGCCTGAGCTCCCTCTAACCACCACCCATCACCTGAATTTTTAGTTGCCTAATAAATCACAAGTCCAACTTGGGCAAACTCAAATTCACCTACGTCATAGACTCATATGTCTTAGACAGCCCGGATAGAGACCTCGGGACCCAGCGCCTGCTTATCTTTCAATTATCTCTCTTTCACCCACTACAGCTCCTCTTCCTGACTTCCCTCTACCTGACAATATCCCATAATAATCTGTTTCAAAATCCGGGCCATTGTACCTTTGAATAATGCTCAGAATGACCCTTCTATTCCAGTTCCACTTCACTGTCCTGGCTCACACACTCTATTTCTCTCCAGGACTTGTCAATGAATCCCCATAAATTTTCTCCAGTCTAGTTGCCCCACCCTTTGCTAGTCTATCCTAAACATGGTTGCCAGACCAATATACTAGAAGTATAAAGGTAATTGTCACGGCCCTGTTCAAAAATCTTCAGAATTTCCCTTTTTAAAAAATGTAATTATTATCCTGACTTGGTCACCACAGAGGGTGGTGGGAGTGGAGATGAATATGTCATGACTTCTATGCTCATGGCGCTCATAGTACAGTGGGAGACATAGATAATTAAGCCTGCCATTGTGGTACAGGATGCAAAGAGCAGAATCCCAGGTGTTATGAGAGCATAGAAATGCCTCCTGAGCTGGGAATTCAAGGGTCTCAAGGTCTGGTTCCCAGAATCCTTGATTTCTAGAATTCCTGATATCGATCGTGGTCTATACTTCAAATAGGATTTCTAACAGATCCCATACCTTTTGAATACAACTCCCAGCCTTTGCTTGTCCAGTTCCATTCTTCCTATGCTCACTCTCCTTCCCCTACCCAGCTAATCCATAACCTCAGAAACTCTCTTTCATTTGTGTATAGAGAGGGTTCTCTGTCCCCAGGCCTCGTGCTGGGTTCAGGGAATAGGCCCAAGAAGAAGAGAGCACGGTTTCTACTCCACAAACCAGCAGGAAAAAGAAAAATAGAACTAAACTTGGTGTTGGCTATTTGTAAATGTGATTAATGCTTTGAAGGATAAGCACTCATCACTGGGAGAGGGACTAATCTACTCTGGGGAAATACTTTAAGAACCTTCAAAGCCAGTCTGAAATATCACTGAGCCTTGAAACAACCTAAACAACCAAGCTGAAAATAATTGTCTCGATCCCTATTTTGTTGTTATCCTTTAAAACGCTTGTGATATTTGTCAAATTTTGCTTATAATTATCTGTAGATGCATGCTTCCCTTCCTCAAAAATTGGAAGCTCAGAAGGACAAGGACCATGTTTATTGCCTTGCACATAACAGATATGGAATAAATATTTACTGAAATAAAATAGAATGTGTAATTCATCTTTGGACCTAATCGCACAGACAGCTATTCAGCTTCTTTTTAAATCAATTTCCCTATCACATTCATAATGAATTACAGTCAATAGTTTATAGTGTCCTGGCAAAGCCAGTGTAGCATTTAATAACATGAGATAGATGGTAGTTACTCACCAGCTGGCATCTGTATGTGCTGGAAAGCTACTTCAATATGACTCTGAGGAAGGACCACTGTGACCACCTCCATTTTGCAGATAAACAGTTTGACAGCACGCAATTAATTAAGATTACTTAACTACTCTGAAGACCCATTCAGATTAACTTTGTGTCGGATCTTTGGCTAGTCACATAATTTCTCTGAACCTATCTCTTCATCAATGATGTTAACAGATTAGATCAGGCAAAGTAACTTCCAAAAACATTATTTTTAATTTTCTGGCCCTTCCTAAATCATAACTTGGAATGTTATGGAAAATCCAAGTGGGCTCATATCACAGAAATGCATCCTAGGCCAGTACATCGACAGAAACTTTCTACGATGATGAAATGTCCAATGATATATTGCCCAATACAATGGTCACTACCTACCTGTGCCTAGATCACTTGAAATGTGGCTACTATTACTTAAAAAGTGATTTTTTAATTTTTTTTAAATTCCAATTAATTTAAATTTTAATAGTCATTTGCAGCCATTGGCTACAGTTTTGGACAACACAGGTCTAAATGAAGATTTGAATTTTCATGCCAAGTCTTCAAAAGGACTGGCTATGAGGAGGCAGAAAGAAACGGGAATTTCTAGACTATAAGAGATTGCTTATTTACAGTTTGGATATATTTCCATGGCAGACACCCTAGACCAGATGAACAGATTTATAGCTCATCCTTTTAATATAAAAGTATTATTTTTCCCCAAAACAAGCAAGTTTTGCATAACAGCTTCTTGGGTGAGAGTCCCTTCATACAGCGTCACCATATAATTTACCATCCAAACTGTGACAATTCTGAAAGTAAAAGGAGGCACTATTAGTAATTATAACAAAAAAAGGGGGCATACACCAGGACTGTCCCATGCAAAGTTGATGTGGAAATCACCCTAAATCAGGAGCTCCTGCAACTACAAATTCTTTGGCACCCAGGACCTTAGAAGGCTAAGGCAAGTCTTTTAATATCAGGGTGCACTCTATAAAGTATTTTGCAAAATGTAGTCCAGGAACCTGACATTCTTCATAAAAATACAGACTCTTAAGTCCCACCCTGGACCTAGTGATCAGAATCTCTGGATGAGGGCTCCAAAATCTGAATACTGTATAATTCTTATGTACACTAAAGTTTGAAAGCAAATATTATAGAAAGATGATATCTGGAGACTCTAGCCAATGAAAAAATGCCACCAAAAGATAATGAGATACAGCCCCTAAAAGCTTCCAAGTTGTAATAATAATGCCACCTGTGAATTGTTTTGGACAAGTATCATTCTCAAACCCTATGATGGGAAGCCCATGCTCTAAGCAATCGAGGTCAATGAATTTTCTACTTTGATCCTTGACATCCCCAGGTAGTTTTAACTGCAGCCTCCCTGAGATTAATCACCTTGGCGATGCTGAACACACAAATAATTTATTCTCCTCAATCTTCTACCTATTCTAGTGTTGGGGTAGAGAGAGAAAGAGTAAATCAAGCAAGCCAATAAATAATCATTCAGAGAGTAATAAGCACTATGAAAAAACTTAGCCTGATGGAACACTGGAATTTAAGGATGCTCATGAAGGCAAGAAGTGCTGCTTGTCTTGTTCACTGCTTTATTTTCATTGTCTAGAACAATGCCTGAAACATAGTGAATGGTCACTAGATATATTTTATAAGAACAGACATAATGGAGGGGCAAGAAAGAACTAGTTTAGGATAAACAGATCTCTTTGAGGAAGTAATATTTCAAGTAAGATCTTTATGACAAGGAGTGAGCTAGGAAGCCAATGGCAAAGAATTTTCTTGGCAGAAGAGGATCAGGTGCAAAAGCCCAAAGGTTACAACAAGCTTATCAGGTTCAATGAACAGAACAAAGTCCTGTGTAGCTCGGTATTGTGGCCAATGGGAGAATGGTACTAGGCAGGTCAGTGAGGTAGACTGGAACCATATCATATTGGGTCTTGTGGGAAAATAGTGGTTTCAAAGCAGAGTCATATGGTATGGTTTACGGCTTACAATTTTACTCTACTCTATAGAGAAAGAGCTGTCGCAGCAGAAGAGTGGAAATAGGAGCACCACTTAGAAGTCTCCTACAAGACTCCAGATGAGAGAGCATGGAGACATAGACGAGGGTGACAGAAGCAAAAGAGAAAAGTGGGTAGATGATGGATATATTTTAGAGCAAGAACTGTCAGGAGTAGGTGATGGTTCGAATGTGAGTGATAATACAAAAGGGGGAAACAGATAGATGAGATCTAGGTGTCCGGCCTGAACACGGAGTATTTTCCATGACACATTTCAATGAGACCTGGCTTTTCATATGCACATGTACTCTGTGGACATGACTCTGCACACATGACTGTGATAAACTTTCCCCATTTCAATCTTACCTCCCAGGAAAAGGAAATGCTGGGTCTCCATCCTGAGTACAGAAGAGTCCATACTATCAAAAGTCACAGGGGTACTTGTCAGATTTAGAAATCTGTGGTTTAAGCTGTGAGGCCCCTTATTCCCTTAATATGAGTCATGACAACAAGGTCTAATCAACCCCACCCATGGCAATATTCTCTCTCTTTGGCCAACTTGGGGAAATGGAGTTTAATTATTAAAGTACTGGTTGCTGGATAAGTACGAGAAAGTGACAAGCATGGAGCCAGTTCTGGACATAATCTAAGGGACAGAGTTATGGGGATGGCCAAGATGGAAACCAAAAGTACACTGAGGTCAGGTGGAGAAGATGCCCAAAGCCGTGATCAAGACTGGAACCAGGAATCTGTGACTAAAGAAATGGCCAAGGTAATAAGATTCAGAAATATGAGGTCATCACCAGAACATTCCAGTGAATTTTACCAGATGGCTCCAATTTTTCCTGGGATCTTACATCCGAGCTTTTGCCCATGCCTCAAAGGCTCTTGAAACACCTAGCCTACCACATTTCTGCAACTAAAAGGTGTGGAAGGAGGATTTAAGTCAAAACCAAATTAATTATAGCATACGAACTCTGTTTCAACATTGTTCATTTCATCATATAATAGTGTTTAAAGCAACACTTCTTCCAGAAGAAATGAATAAAACTGGATACTGCCAATATGTCACCTTTTTGTATAAAAATGACTCAGCTGATATTTGAAGGATGTTCCTACTGATTGCCTATTGTCAGAGCATAAGATTAAAGGGAAGAGAAACTATGGCTTCTGATTGTTACAGCCATGACAAGAAAGGCCTCCAGTCACATCTTATTAATTTACTGTGGAACAGAATGTCACATTGACATTTCAAATTATCCTGTTGCTTTGTTCACAGGATTATTTTGAGCTTAAACTCATTGAGTTTCTAGCTTGGCTATTTATATGAACTATGACTCTAATCTCCTGATGTTTTGACCTGCACACAAGACCAGATTTTAATATTTATAAAACTGATTAACTTCTGAGTACTTGGGATCAGACAGACCTGAGCTCAAATATTCCTTGCTCACTTTCTAACTTGGTCGCCTTGGGTAAGTGCGTTAGCATCTCTGTGCCTTAGTTTCTTCATTTGTGAAAAGGAAACTAATGACATCTACCTTATAATTTCTTGTGAGGATCAAGAGAGATAATATATGAAAGGCATTCAAAACTATGGAACAAAAGGAAACTCATAGTAAAATGATAATAATAATAATAGCTAATACTTTAGCATTCCATAACTGTCATGCTTTTATTTCAGTAATTAAAATATATTTACTAATTTAATCCTCAACAACTTCCTAAATTAGGCATTATAATCAATATCTCCATTTTAAAAATGAAGAAACTGGAGGTTAGATTCATCTATCCTGGACATTGAAGTATTTGCCATCAATACATGCCAGGGACTCTGGCTTTAGAGACTGCATTCATTAACTGTGATTCTGCATCTATATAGATTTCTTGAAATAGACACCTATACTAATTTATATCTCCAACACAGACTTCATCCTGCAATCCAAGCTCACATCCAATAGACAACTGCTTTCTTGTCATTTCCCTTCAATTTTTAATAGACTTTCAGGTCCAAATTCAACTCTGAATTAGATGAGTGCCTCCACCTTAAATGAAACCTGTTCTAGCAACTCTCTCTCCAATCTCAACTGATGCCAACTCCATCTTCCAGACCATCATGCCTCTCTTTCTCTCACACCATACATCTACTCCATTAGTACATAATTTTTGTATGTACCTTCAGAATCTATCCAGAATTCAACCACTTCTTGCCACTTCCTCCATTCTACCCCAGACACCATCATATCTTTCCAAGATCACTACTATAACCTCCTAACAGGTTCTTACAAATCTGCCCTCATATCTTTTCATTCAATACTAAACCCAGCAGCCAGAGACATCTCTATATGCTCCACCACTCCTCATTCCACCCAAGGCAAAAGCCAAAATTTAAATCATGGTCTACAAGGCCCTATATACTATAGCCCCTTGCTATCATCCCAGTTATTATTTTTGTAGTGCTGCTGTTACAAAGTTCCAGATAAACTGGGAAATTAATTTAAAACAGCAGAAATGTATTGTCTCACAGTGCTGGAGGCCATAAGTCCAAAATCAAGGTGTTAGCAGGATCATGCTTTCTCCGAAGTTTCTGGAGAATAATTCTTCCTTGCCTCTCCTTAAGTTTGGTGGTTGCCAGCAACCCTTGACATCCCTTGGCTTGTAGTTGCATCACTCCAATCTCTACCACCATCTTTACATGGGCATTTTCCCTCTGTGTATGTCCAAATCTCCATCTCCTTCCAAGGACAGACATCAGATTTAGAGCCCATCCTAATACGCTATGAACTCAACTTGATTGCATCTGCAAGACCATATTTCTCAAATAAGGTCATAATCTGAGATCCAGGTAAACACAAAATTGGGGGAGACATCATTCAACCCACAGTAATTTCACTTTCCTACATATTTGCCTTGTGTCATCAGAGAGAGAACTTAAGTTGCTAGCCCACTTCCCAGGCCCAAGCCAGCAGCCTAGCTTTCCTTTTACTCTTGTGCATTACTATTTTGCTTTGCTGCAAGTCCCAAGATTTACTATTCTCCCCTTTTCTCCGCAAGGCTACTTACACTTACCACCATGCCTGCATAGATAGCTATGGGCTTTCTTCTATGATTCACACCTACCCACAGAAGAAAACCAACACCCCTGCCCCCAGCCCAGCCTTGACAAGTGGTTTTAGAGAAATTCTATATTATGGGGATAGGTTCCCTGAGGAAGAAAATTCAGTTTTGGAAATCCTTGTTTGTTTCACAATAGGTGAAGAAGATGGCAGTGAAAAAAGGACTATCAGATGGATGCCGTCTGATGTATCTTTCCAGCTAGATATGCTAAGCATTAATGAATAGGGTGCAAAAATAAAGTTAATTTTAGGTACAATGTATGGTTTCTTTAGAATAATGTACTTGTATACATTTAGTCTCAGGCTGGTCAACTTGAGCTAAAACTGCGACCTGATTTTTGAAGTCATATGCAACACCAAAGGTCACTCTCATTGAAATTCTACAGCAATGCACAATGGGAGAAATGATGAGTTCCCCATTTCAAATCTATTCCCCTACCACCATTTCATTAAATATCTAGGTGAAAAATTAGTAATCATAAATTCACCTCAGGAAGAATTTATCGAGTGCTTATTAGTGTTTGGGATGGTGAAGGATACAAAAGTTTTCAACAAGCTCTCTGCCTTATGGAATGTAATTGATAAGAAAGGAAACACTCTACAATATAAGAGTTTGAAATTGTGTCCAAAATTGGTATAAACAATAAGTTTTTTAGGTTTTCAAAGGAAGTGAAGATTGCTTAGGAAGTTGAAGAAAGTTGGGCTGTGAAGGATGGGAAAGAGAATCGGGACATGGTGATTAAATTCAGAGCAGGGATAAGATTTAGAGACACAGGACTACAGTGGACTAATTAGTTTGGCTAGTGAAGAGAGTTCATCAGGCAAAGTTCTTGTTGTGGGATAAGATTGAACCAGGGAGTAGAGGAAAATGTCTTGAAAGCTGAGCTGGGGGAGTGGAGATTGGCTTCCTTCTGTGATAGATGTGACCCATAGAAGAAAGCCCATAGCTATCTGTGAAGGTACTGTGGTTTCAGGAAGTGTGCAGGCATGGGTGTGGGTAGGCAATGCTGTTTCAAGTTTGGATCAGAGAGTAGAGTGCAGAATGTAGCACATCTACCCACATTGTAATGGGTAAAACCAAACTGAAAACAGGAGCCTTCCTTTAGGAAACCTGAAGTACAGCTAACTACCTAGACCACAAAATGTTGCCTATTAAAACTCCAGAAGAATTGCTTATTTTTCAAAAGAATGTGCTAAAAATGCACTCATAAAATACCAAATTCTTGGGATTCGTATATTTAAGAGTCGTTTGTTTCAATCACTGCATTCACTATCATGCACAAATAATAGGCAATCCTTTGTCATATTGAGGTACAAGTTTGAATCATATGTGCTGAGGTGAATCATTTACCACACAATTTCATTCATTCTCAGAAACAACTCTGTGAGGTAGGCATTGCAATACCCCACTTTACAGATGAAAAAAAAAAAACATGCAAAATCTATGCCTTAATGGCATCCAAAAACTTTGACCATCCTACCTGCTTCAATGCCAATCTAATTCTGAGGAGTCAGGCATTGCAAACACAAGCTTTCTTTAGTGATATTTTTCTTTTGTTGGCTTTTATATCTGAAATAATTTCTGTCAGATGACCTTCTCTTCCACTCAAGCTGCTCCCGTTTCTTTGTATTTGTTTGTCAAGAAAGTTCATTCTATTTTGGTAAAGTTACCATCTGGATCTCTAAGATTCACAAGCAAGATATGCACTTGGTAGAAGGAGAGAATGGCATAATAGATTTCACAGAAGAATGCAAAGGAAGACAGCCCTACAATTTTTAGATCTGTCCTGACTTAGCTCCAAACAAAGGCCAATTCTTCCCATCCCAAAGGCAGAGACACCTTAATGGCCCTCTGAGCTGGCTGAGTGATACAAAAGAGAGTATATAGTCCTTCCATCTGCCAAGGCCTAAGTGAACAGTTTAAATTGGACCTTAGTCAAAACTAAAAAAGAAAAAAGTCAAGGTCAAAGAAGCCAACATTTTGGCTCCTCAAACATCTTTCCAAGTATATAAAATTCCAATTTTTATGTCTTCAAGTTCTTGGAAAAGACATTAGTGCTTCAGAAGTATCTGAATGCCATCCCTCTTCCTAACCCCCATCCATTGATCCAGAATCTAGAGTTTGAAAAATAAAATTAAAGAATGAAGATGGAGGTCAAAATGTTACTTTTAGTAGTGGCACAGAGAGGGCAAAGGACTCAATTTAGTATGAAAGTCAAATGAACCTGATAAGTCTCCATCCAGACCCATGTCTAGACTGGGAATAGCACATGCAAAGGGAAATTGAGTCTGCAAAGCTGACCCTGCTGTCTTAATTATTGCACTGGTCATGTCTTCTCATTGGGAAGAACAAGGATGACACTCAGGACCTTGGATACATTTGCTTCAAATAATCAAGAAATCTGTTCTCCTCCAACCAGATACCTTAATCCATCTCAGTAGGGAGAAAAGTAAGGGGTTGGGCAAGTACACAATCGAGCATAGGGAAGGGCATTCTCTTCTAACAGATGGAATCTATCACACCAGTCCAGAAAGCAGCCCTATTACCACACCACAGCTAGCACCCTTTGCAAGAGGTGTACACAACACAACCCGATAACTCAACAACCACCACCGCTTCCTAAGGCCATGTAAACTGCACACCTGGTAGCTTCTGAGAAAAAGAGTAAAATATAGGAGATGTGAAAATCAGGAAAAAAAAAATGAGGAGTTCAGAATTTACATTTACCTAAAGAGACTATTACATTTTTTGAATTGAACTAAATAAGTTCCCTTTATCCCACCCAAAATGAGGGGCTCACATGAAATATGAAGAGTCGATAGAGACAAGAAAGAAATGCATTTTCTCTGCACATCTGAGTGTGAAGAAGATAAATTTACAACTCTATCAAATAGAACTTACAAAATCAATCACATAATAAGGCATTAAATATTAAAATAAAGCAGTGAGAACAAAATGAATTAAGAAATAAATATAAATAATCTCTTGGAATAGTTAATTTCCAAAACTGGTCACAAAATTTTGCTTTGAGTGGCCTAGAAGCTGAGTCAAAAAAGAATTCTCAGCATCTGAACAAACATTCACCAGTATACAATTCAACCAATCCATTCATGATGCTCCTCTATTTATTAATTTGCATTTTCATTTTGGAAGCTGTGATTTCTTAATCTAGAGGTTTGAATGAAAAAAAAAAAATGTAGACCCAGATTTCATAGTGTAAAACCTACTCCTTGACTGTAAAATAGAAATATCTGGAAACTGAATTAACATTTAGGTCACGAGGGTACAATTTAGGATATTATTTCTTCACAGGTTTAAGTGGTGCACCAATGGATTAAAAGATTACACTAAGTCTATGCTTTATTAAACACACCTTAGATTCCTATACTAGTGGGTAATACCTTTCAGGTACTGGAATTTCCCTGTTTGTTGTTCTCCCCAGAGCTAAAGGTAAGTACCTATTAGCATGAGCTTTGAGTTCAAACGTGATTGAATGAGAGAGAAAAAAGAAGTTAATTCTATTCGAATGAACACAAATTTTCCCTCCCTAATTTGGTCCTTGCTATGTAATATGTAATAAAGAATAATAGCTTCATTTCTTAATTAGAAATTTAATTTCTAAAAGTAATTTGTTAAAATGTTATGCAAATAAAATAATAGCTCATTGGTAAACTCAGATTTCATTTTGCATTTCAGGTGCCTTAACTTAATGAGATCAATTTACTTCCTGAATCTAGGACCCCTTAAAATAACCCTTAAACCCAAATTGTGGACCCTAAGAACTTTCCACTAAGCATTATAGACCTCCGCTATCAAATATGGCAGCCATTAACCACATAAGGTGATGTGCATTGAATGGTGTACCACAGTTTGGACAGGTTCTTGGTCTTTGTCTGCATTTTGGTGGGTGCAGACCCATTGTAAATAAGATCTCTTTGAGATGTTATTTCAGTTAAAGTGTGGCCCAACTGAGTCAGGTTGGGCTTTATTCTGGAGTATGGAGTCCTTTATGAGTAAAGTGAAAGTCTGAAAGTGAGAAGCCACGGGAGCAATCAGAAACGGGAAGAGAAAGAAGATGCTGTCATGTGCATCATCATATGGTAACAATAAACCAAGAACCAAGGATCACTGGCAGCCATCCCCAGAACACCTCAAAAATTCCAGGAAATAGTACTGCCTTGCTGATGCCTTAATTTTGGACTTCGTTTAGCCTCAAAACCATGAGCCAAAAAATTCCCCTAAGCCATCCCATTGTACAGCATATGTTTTAGGAACTAGGAAACTAAGATACATGGTTAATAACATGTAAATTTAAATTAATTAAAACCAAATAGGATCAAAAATTCCTCATTCATTCTAGCCACATTTCAAGTATTCGATAGCCACCTGTACTACTGCCTATGGTATGACATTTCCATTGCTGCATAAAGTTCTATGGTACAGCACTGCTGAAGTTCACAAGACACTTTTTAAAGTCAGTCCTGAAACTTCCTTTAATAATAAAGTAACAATGAATTATATTTATTTTCTATTAAATACAAAAGATTTGTTCCCTATTTTTGTTGTTGTTGTTTTTAATGTAAACATTACATTCTGTGTTCCAGGTTTACACATACTCATTCCAATACTCAGCCAAAATGTCTTGGAATCTTACCACATTCCTGGCTCTGGGTTAGGCATTAAAGATACACATGAGTTCAGCTTAGTTAGGAGAAATTTCAGTGACAATTAATTACAAACCAATGGCACAGGGACTATAATAAAGGTATGGAAATTAGAATCTTTAGGAAATGGGAGTCATGGAAGGTCATTTTAGCTGGTTCTCAAGTAAAATTACGGTTTGCCAGAACCTAATAAGGGAAGACTAGAGGGTGTTCCAGATGGAGGAAAGAGCTCATGCAAAGGCATGGAGATATTAAGAGGTAATATGTATATGAAGACTAAAAAAAAATCTAACTCATGGCATGAAATTATGGGGGAGAGCTAATTGGGAGGTGATAAGATTAGAATCATGAATTGAGGCCAAATGGAAAGTATGCCAAGCTGTAAAGATGGGGCTTACTTTGCAGGGGCTATAGAATTGATAAAAGTTTGGGCATATAGAACATTTATGCTTTGAAAAAAATGATGCTAGTTTGTTGTAGAGGATGGAGAGGAGAAAGTAAAAATGATTAAGTTCATATAAGATCATTTAAAGAAAAGTTGGCAATTTATTGAAAAATGTCAAATAGACATAATATTCTTTTACACATATTTACACACATATATACATATAGCATAAATATTTATAGATTATCCAAAATAAATATAATTATAAAATGCTAGGGAAGCTATGTGAGTATAAGGGTTGTGTGCTGGTTTGAAAGGATGTATGTCCCCTAGAAAAGCCATGTTTTAATCCTAATCCCATTTCATAAAGGCAGAATAATCCCTATTCAATACTGTATGTTTGAAACTGTAATCAAGCATCTCCCTGGAGATGTGATTTAATCAAGAGTGGTTGTTAAGATGGATTAGGTGACAACATGTCTCCACCCATTTGGGTGGGTCTTGATAAGTTTCTGGAGTCCTATAAAAGAGGAAACATTCTGGAGAATGAAAGAGGTTCAGAGACAGCAGAGAAGAACGATATAGCCACGAGAAGCAGAGAGCCCACAAGCAGTGACCTTTGGAGATGAAGAATGAAAACACCTCCCAGGGAGCTTCATGAAATAGGAAGTCAGGAGAGAAAGCTAACAGTTGATGCCTTGTGGCATCAACTTGTGGCGACCTTCTTGAACCAAGGTATCTTTCCCTGGATGCCTTTGATTGGGCATTATCTTGGCCTTAGAATTATAAACTAGCAACTTATTAAATCCCCCTTTTTAAAAGCCACTCTGTTTTTGGTATATTGCATTCTGGCAGCTAGCAAACTAGAACAGGGTGTGTACCCCAGAATCAAATTCATTTCCAGATTCTATGCTCTGGGAGAGCCCAAACATGTAAAACGCACACAGACATAGCACCACCATTCATTAAATGTTCAGTCAATGTCAAAGCCTTTGTTAACTGCTATTGTTAAATTATCTCATGTTAACCCTTACCACCTATCCCTGAGATAGGAACTATTTTCTCCAATCTAAAAACTCAATGTTAAACATCTTACCCCAACACAAACAACTAAGAAGAGACAAGACCAGACAATGAAGTCAGGCATATATGATTTTTCGAGCCAGTGCTTCTAATTTCTTGTCAATATTGCCTTCTAGGTGAATAAGGATTCAAAAGATCCACATCCAGCATTCTTGAAATATGCTTAGTTGAATGGCATAAAATACAAAGAAAACATCAAAAAAAAGAAAACGTTTAATAAAGATGGATGCTCTAATACACTCATCCTGCCTCAATAATGGCCTAGTTTGAAAGTTGAGAGCACTTGACAAGATTTAAACTCATTTAAACAAAGAGGCATCATCGGAGGAAAAAAAGGATTCCAGTTACCCAACTTCTAAATTTCCCTTCTAAGGCCCTAACTAGAGGCACAACATAAAAGCCTATTATACAGTTTCTTCTTTGCACACATGCCTTCCATCCCGTCTCAGCAAGAGGATCAAGATGTCTTTAGAGCAACTGTTCTAAACACTCCATTACCTTGCTTTCAGATACCAACTGCAGAAGAAAAAGTCCCACCTGGAACTCTAAAGAAAAGAGGGAATCAAAGGTTACTAAGCTGTAAGCTTTTTAGCCAGCCCATAAAGGGTAGAATAAGAGGAAAATGAAAAATATTAATGTTAAATGGGCATGAGAGGGAGTAGAGGGTGAAATGGTGGTGAAGAAGGAAGGGGGGATATTAGCTAGGGTTCTCTAGAGAAACAGAATCAGGAGGAGATATCTGTAAATATAAAATTTACAAAAGTGTCTCACATAACCACGCAGATGTAGAGTCCAAGTTCTGTAGGGCAGGCCACAAGCTGGTAACTCCAGTGAAGGTCCTCAACAAATTCTCAGGTGAGGCTGGCTAGCTGAAGCAGGAAGAGTGATTGTCTCTTCTGAGTCCTCCTTAAAAGTCTTCCAGTGTTTAGATTAAGCATCACTCATTGCAGAAGACACTCCCACCAACGTGAGATGCCGCCAATGTGGTCATAATTTAAGTCCATGAAATGTCCTCGTAGCAACAGACAGGCCAGCACTTCTCAACCAGACAACCAGGCACCACCACCTGGCCAAGTTGACATACGAGCATGACCATGACAGGGGGGTACATAAAAATCTATAAGCAAGATTGGCAGCAGATATTAGAATGAAATAACCCCAGCACTTTTGCTTCTCAGCTTGAGCGACTACAAAATTAAGGGTGTTGGTTTTTTTTTTTCATATGTTCAACAATCGCACTGACAAATACTTTTAGAGCTTCACTCAGTTTTTAGAAGCATATTAATTATTAGCTTGATTGGTGATTTGCTTTCCTCAATAGTCCATCAATATGAAGAAGAGGCAATCGCTCTTGATATTTCCCATTGGTTGGAGTTAATTAACTCTGAAGCAGGGCTTGGAGCCCTGGGGGACATGAAGGTCACTCCTGGGGTGGACAGGTTTCATGACCCCTGAGCAGTCCCAAAGCCACCCCTGCCCCTGTGTCTAAGCAACAGCTGCAGCATCACACAGACCCAAAGCACAGCTCATTTTAATTCATTGCATTTTAACTCCATTGTGCTACAGTTCATAATGATCCAGAAACGGTGCCATTCATTGATGCAGCTTAAGGAAAACAAAAATTGAACATATTCTGTTATCGACACATCTATTTTGGTCACACAGGCATGACCCACATTCCTTATCTAGTAATAATCCCAGCTCTCCATGAGGCTCAAGGTAATTCATCAGTGTTAATCAATGAATTTCAACCAAGCCTTGGGTAGGAGTGCAGAATACACAATGGAATTGCAAGTTGAACCACATGCAGCTCAGAAGAAAACAAATGTCTTTGCCAGAGAAACAATGTGGAGCAACAGGTAAATCAGCTTTGGTGTTTAGATGGAAAAAATGTCATTGCTATCTGCTATAGGTATTCATATATATACATACATACATGCATATACATTTTAAAAAGAAAAATTCTTTCACCTTTTAACTCTCTACATCACACACAGACCCACACACACACCCCAATTTTATTTGAAATAACAAATTCTGTTTCAGAAATGACTCAGAAGTAAACTTTTTTATACCTAACAAGGACCTCAAAAGATCGTACAATTCATCCTTCTGCATTCAAGAGTGTAAGGTACTGTTTTTATTGTTTTACAAATTCAACAGTATTTGTAGAGATCCGTTTGTGTGCTATACAAGATGAGGCAACTGAGGGCTCAATTTAAGGGAATATTGTAAAATAAGTTTCCAAGGACAGACAAATGGGAAAAAAGTTGTCTAGAACACAGTTTTCTGGCTTCCTACAATAGCATTCTTTCCACTGTATCTTACTATCCTGGATCATTTAGGAGGCAATTACCTGCAAAAAACAGAGAACTGTTCAACTGTAGCTAAAAGCAGAAGCTTTAACAAGTCATCTAATTTAATACAAGTCTGGATGTAGATGTTGGTTCAGCAGCTCAACAATGTCAGACTGATGCTGTGAGGTTTCTTGGGTCTTTTCTTCGTGCTTGTCTTATGGCCACAAGATAACTGCCACATCACCAGCCATTATACCAACTTTCCAGGGTAAAAAAGGAGTAAGAGAAAAGGCAAATGGGGGCTTTTGCCAGTAATTCATTGGTTAGAACTGTGTTAACAACCATCCAATCTGCAAGAGAGGCTAGGAAATTGAGTGTTTTAAACATCCTTAACTTCAACAAAATTAGGAATCTGTAACTAAGGAATAAGGGGGAATTAATACTGGGTAGACAATTTGCATCTCCTTCACACATACTGTTCAAGAAATTGTTTCTCCTTTTTTAAAGCACATACAAGGTTTAATCTACAAAGCCAGCTCGTCTGCCATTAGCTGGCATGGTGAGAGAAAAGCTGAAGTAAATCTTACTCCTCTATGCAGTTATGCTACTAACTACTTTCCCCACTCAAACCCTCCCACTTCTATCATCCTAAGGCTGTGGGTATAAGGCTACAGACTGAGATTCATTTTGTAGGCGTTGACACAAATTAAAGACTGACTTGCCACATGCAGGAATCATTTCTTCACTAGTGCAAGGAGGTGGCCACTCAACCAATTTACTGCTCCTGCCTATTTACTGCTCCATAACCCCAAGGCAAAACAAACACATGAGCAAATGCTTAAGATATTGTCCTCCAAAACAAAAGGTATTTAATTATAAACCATGAAATACAAAAGAAAAGAAAATCCTATCACACAGTATTTGTTCTCTCTTTCTTTCTCTCTCCCTCCTTTTTTCATAAACACACACATTCACATTTAAAACAGCCCTTTTACAAACAAGAAAAATTCTTGGTACAAGGCTAGGAGATTTAAAGCCCAAGTAACTATGCATCTTTAGCAGGAGTGTGACTTATCTGTAAAATTGTGATGATCTTAAAAATCGGAGTTTGTCAAAGGTGAGAAAGGACAGGAACTCATAAATTCATCCACCTTTGTTTTAAAACTAAATTAAACACTATTTTATGTGAATGTAATTAGTCATTTAGCTTCCTTAGATCAGCGTTTGCTTTTTTCTATAATGAGAGGATTGTGGCCCATTGGCTTCTATTTTAGTTTCTAGGCTGCTCTAAGCAACCTACCGTGAAATGGTTCGACTTAATGGGAACATATTTGCTCACACTGAGAGTCCAGGAAAATATCCAAATCAAGGCATCATCAAGACAATGCTTTCTTCCCAAAGACTGGCTGCCGGTGATCCTTGGCTCTTCTGCCACATGACAAGGCACATGGCGGCGTCTGCTGCTCTCCCTTCTCTTCCATCTTCATTGATTTCAGTTTCTTGCTTCTGTGTTTTGTTCATTCATTCAGTTTTAAAAGGACTTCAGTGATAGGATCAAAGCCCATCCTGAATGAGAAGTGTCACACCTTAACTGAAGTTGCCTCATCAAAAGGTCCTACTTAGAAAGGGTTTAAACCCACAGGAATGGATTAACTTTAAGAACATGCTTTTGTGGGGTACTCGCAGCTTCAAACCACCACAGCCTCTAAGACACATTAGAGACTGACTTGCCACATGCAGGAATCATCTCTTCACTAGAGCAAGGAGGTGGCCACTCAACCGATTTATTGCTCCTACTAAGGGGTTCATTACCTAAAAGGGGAGCCAGCTCATTCCTAAGATGACCAGGCATCTGGGTTTGCCTGGAGCAGAGGGGTTTCTAGGATGTTGGCAAGTCAGAATGACTTGGTCACCCTGCCCATTCCACTAGAGTCCATTGTCCCTTGACCTGCCCCTGCTCCTACCTCTCTAATCCTACTTACAGGGAGAAACTAGGGCAGAGCTCTATCGTCTTATCAGACCCAAAACTAAAACGAATTTCTAGTTATTCAGAATGTCCTTCTACATATTCAAAGCTGTGATTAGTTTATGTGGCATCACTTTCTGAGGGTAAATTTAGGAACATAGCTCAGAAGATGAACTTTGTTTTAAATTGCTTTAAATTTTGCCACCTGCTTTATAACAGCTAGCCACATTTGGACAGACTCAGCAACTCTTTTCACAGTTGTAACCAGTAGCCTCAAGATAGTTATGTTTTTTATTTGTTTTGGCATTTGGGACATAAACTTACTTATGATAAAAGAGTTCAGTTCTCTCTCTCACCTACCCTCCACCACAGAGTGGAGCATACTGATAAAGTGTGATTTAAGCATATTTTGCAGTAATTCTGATAATTGACCCAGAGAAATTAAAATAATATTTCCATGTTCTACTTGTCATAACCTGTTGAGATATCTTTCAAAATGTGCTACCAGAGGAAAAAAAGACATTTTATACACATGCTATTGCTGAAATTTCTTGGCTATTTGCCTCCCAAAAGAATAATGCATGAAATATTTATTTAAAAATGAAAATATTAAGAATTAAATGAATTTAAACCATCCTAATTACTTTTGGGGAATTTTTCCACTGCTTAGGATCACTCCAAATTATCTTTAGTTCTGCATAGGCTTTGTGGACCAAAACATCTTGTTGAGAAAATGAAAAATTCCTTTCAAATAGTCAACTTCACCGATTTAATTCTTTTTAAATAATTGTCAGAATGAAGCACGAATTTCATGTTAAAAGAAAAAAGTCAGCAGAATTAAAGAACTTTAAGCTAGATAGGATCTGAGAGATTATTCACTCACAGAATAAATTTTTTTTTCATGGCTACTGGAACACATCTCTACATTTTCAGGCACTTCACTCTGGCCTCTCCATTATACCTTAACTAAGAAGGGGATATCTATATAATGCGTAAGTATAACCTCCAGGATAACCTCTCGACTCTGTTTGAAATCTCTCAGCCATCAACACTTTATTTTGTCTCATTTCTCTCTTCCCACTTTTGGTTGAGAAGGTTTTCTCAATCCCTTGATGCTTAGTCTCAGTTCATTCTAGGATTTGTGTCTCATGTTACCAGGAAGGTTTACACCCCTGGGAGTCATGTCCCACGTGGAGACGGGGAGGGCAGTGAGTTTGCTTGTGTTGGCTGAGAGAGAGACCATATCTGAGCAACAAAAGAGGTTCTCTGGGGGTAGCTCTTAGGCCTAATTTTAAGTAGTCTTAGCCTATCCTTTGTGGGGATGTTTCATATGAACAAGCCCAAGACTGAGGGCTCGTCACAAGTTGACCCCACTGCTTGTGAAAATATCAGGAATTCTCCACATGGGGAAGTTGAATTTTCACCCTTTCTCAGCATTCCCCAAAGGGGACTTTGCAAATACTTTTTTATTCACTGTTCAAATCACTCTGGAATTTATTGGGGCATCATTTGGACAAACCTACAAAATCTCATGCTCAACTCAAGGTTTCATGTACTTATGTTGTTCAGTTAAACTGTCCACATAAGTTATATTAGGAAATGTACTAGTCAAAATATAAATAAACACCTTTTGCTTTAGTCTCACACATAAGTCAAAGATTTAAAATATGAATTAACCATCTATTTTCAACACCCTGCAGTACTGACATTCCTTTGTTCTTCCTCATGTGAAAACATTTTAAATTTGTACATTTAGTCACTATAATTATCCACTCTAGGCATTCCTAGATTACACCATCTCAGTCTTCATTGTCTATCTTTCCTTCTGATTTCGTTTGTGCCCCCAGGCCTTCTCCCGCTATCATTCTCACATTCAGCTTCATTCAGTGTACATTATTGTATTACAGTTAGGTAGTATTGTGCTATCCATTTCTGAATTTTTACAATCAGTCCTGTTGTATAATCTGTATCCCTTTAGCTCCAATTACCCAATATCTACCCTATTTCTATCTCCTGATGGTCTCTGTTCTTAACTGAAATTCTCCAAGTTCATTCACTAATGTCAGTTCATATCAGTGAGACCATACAGTATTTGTCCTTTTGTTTCTGGCTAATCTCACTCAGCACAATGTCCATAAGGTCCATTCACGTTATTACATACTTCATAACTTTATTTTGTCTTACAGCTGTATAATATTCCATCGTATGTATATACCACAGATTGTTTAGCCATTCATCTGTTGATGGATATTTGGGCTGTTTCCATCTCTTGGCAATTGTAGATAATGCTACTATAAACAATTGGTGTGCAAATCTCCATTTGTGTCCTTGCCCTCATGTCCTCTGAGTAGCTACCTAGCAATAGCTTTGCCAGGTCATATGGCAATTTATACTTAGCTTCCTGAGAAACCGCCAAACTGTCTTCCACAGTGGTTATAGAATTTTACATTTATTAATATATGTAAATAAATATTAATATTTATTAATCACCTACTATGTGCTGGGCACTGTTCTAAGTGCTGTGAACAAAAGAGACAGAGTGTCTATTCTCAAGGAACTTACATTCTAGCAGGAAAGGTAGACAATCACCACCATGATGGTGATAATAAGTAATATCAAGAAAAATAACAGGGAAAAATGGCAAAGTGTGTCGCTTTAGATGGAAGAGTGACTGAGAAAATGACATCTGAATTGTGACCTAAATTAATTCAAGGGGGGAAGAGGAATTCCTTGGACTGTCATCGCCTTGTGAGTCTAGGACATTGATTCTCAGTGTGCTTCCCAGGCCAGCAGCATCAATACCATCAGGGAACATGCTAAAAATTCACATTCCCAGGCCCTACTCCAGACCTACTGAATCTGAAACCTGGGGGTGGGCCCTAGCAATCTGTGTTTTTAACAAGTCCCCCAAGTGATTCTGGCACACTCAAGTTTGACATTGACTGCCCCAAGCGATCTTATCCTTCAAGGCCCCATTCAAATGTTTCCTCCTCCATGAAGCCTTCCCAGATCTTCCTAGCCTTCAAAGTCTAGCGAGATCTCTTCCCTCACCTAAAATCCTGAGGCACATTGTAGGTGACTTCCCTGAGGCATGGTGATTCCCCTCTTGGTATTAGGGCTACTCATGTCCCTAAAAATCTTTATTTGTTACCATGTAGGTCCTCCTGGACAGTGCTGTACTCACTACTGACCCAGTTTTGTTTCCGCCACGGTTTGGCAAAGTCCCTGGCACAGAACAAGTGTTTTGGTTTGCTAATGCTGCGGGAATGCAATATACCAGAAGGGGGTTGGCTTTTACAAATTTGTGACTTGTTAAGTATTCTAGTTTGCTAGCTGTCAGAAAGCAATATACCAGAAATGGAATGGCTTTTAAAAAGGCGAATTTAATAAGTTGCTAGTTAACTGTTCTAAAGCCCTGAAAATGTCCCAATTAAAAAAGTCTATAGAAATGTCCAATCTAAGGCATCCAGGAAAGACCTTGATTCAAGAAGACCAATGAAGTTCAGGGTTTCTCTCTCAAGTGTAAAGGCACATGGTGAACACAGTCAGGGTTTCTCTTTCAACTGTAAAGGAACATGACCAACACCGCATCATCTGCTAGCTTCCTCTCCAGGTCCCAGGCAAGCGTTTTCCTTCTTCATCTCCAAAAGTCTCTGGCTGGTGGACTCTCTGCTTCGTGGTTCTTCAGCGTTCTGCTCTCTCAGAATCTCATGACTATGCCCAAGCTTTCCGGACACCGCACTCTAAGCCCTCACTCTGTTCTCCAACTACTATCAAATCCTCCTCCTCAATGAAAAACCAAAACCTCTCACTCTTTCTATTTCTTGGAAAAAGTCATACCTCCCAACTCCTTCCCCCCC
>PVIY010016406.1:0-43375 GCA_004026745.1 Myrmecophaga tridactyla
CTACCTAACTGTAATACAATTATGTTAAAACACTGAATGAAGCTGAATGTGAGAATGATAGAAGGAGGAGGGCTGGGAGCTCAGATGAAATCAGAAAGAAAGATAGATGATAAAGACTGGGATGCTATAATATAGGAATGCTTAGAGTGTATAATAATAGTGAATAAATGTACAAATTTAAAAAATGTTTTTGCATGAGGAAGAACAAAGGAATGTCATTACTGCAGGGTGCTGAAAATAGATGGTAATTAATATTTTTAAATTTTACCTTATGTGTGAGACTAAAGCAAAAAATGTTTATTTGGTACAAAATTTATATTTTGACTAGTGCATTTCCTAATATAACTTATGTAGATAGCTTAATTGAACACCATACATACATGGAATCTTGAGTAGGACATGAGATTCTGTTGGTTTATTCAGAGTGATGCCCCAATAAATCCCAGAGTGATTCAAACAGTGAATAAAAAAGTATTTGCAAAGTGCCCTTCAGGGAATGGTGAGAAAGGGGGAAAATTCAACTTCCCCAAGTTGAATTCTTGATATTCTCACAAGCAGTGCAGACAATCAAAGCTATAGGCTGAACCTCCAATCGGGGGTTTGTTCATATGAAACTTAACCCCACAAAGGTTAGGTCAAGCTTACTTAAAATCAGGCCTAGGAGTCACCTCCAAGAGAACCTCTTTTGTCGCTCAGATGTGGCCTTTCTCTCCAGCCAACACAAGCAAACTCACCACCCTCCCCCTGTCTACATGGGACATGACTCCCAGGGGTGTGGACCTTCCTGGCAATGTGGACAGAAATCCTGGAATGAGCTGGGACTCAGCATCAAGGGATTGAGAAAACCCCTCCAATGAGCTGAGACTCAGCATCAGAGAATTCAGAAATCCTTCTCGACCAAAAGGGGGAAGAGGGAAATAAGACAAAATAAGTGTCAATGGCTGAGAGATTCCAAACAGAGTCGAGAGGTTATTCTGGAGGTTATTCTTACACATTAAATAGATATCACCTTATTAGTCAAGATGTAGTGGAGAGGCTGGAGGGAACTGCCTGAAAATGTAGAGCTGTGTTCCAGTAGCCATGTTACCTGAAGATGATATAGCTTTCACAATGTGACATGTGATTGTGAGAACCTTGTGTCTGATGCTCCTTTTATCTACCTTATCAACAGACGAGTAAAACATATGGAATAAAGATGAATAATAGGGGAAACAAATGTTAAAATAAATTTAGAGTGAAATGCTGGTGCTCTGTGAGGGGAAGGGGTGGGAGGTATAGTATGTATGAATTTTTTTCTGTTTTCTTTTATTTCTTTTTCTGAATAGATGTGAATGTTCTGAGGAATGATCGTGATGATGAATATGCAACTGTGTGATGCTATTGTGAATTCCTGATTATATGTGTAGAATGGAATGATCAGAAACTACAAATGTTTGCATTTTTTTGGTATTCAAAAAAATTAAAATTAATAAAAAAATTATAAAGTCTATTTTATTAAATTTTGCAAATTCTGGCATACTAAGAAATATTAGTTTTTATTAAGTAAATATTAATTCAATATTCTGCCTTGAATGATCATATTTGATAGATTTTAACTTTTTTACATAAAATTAATATTAATATTACAACTTAATATTTCAAATTAAAATATGAAATAATATTCACATTTTAAAACCATTAATATATTTCTACTAAAATTATCCTTATAACCTATGATAATAAAACCTTATGCTATAATTTTAGTGGTGGAATTTCAGGAACTTATTCTATCATACACTGCTATTGATACTATAAATTAGTCCACAGATTTGGAGAGCAAGTTAGTGGTGTCTCAGTGGCAAAATTCTTGCCTGTCATGCCAGAGACCCAGGTTCAATTCCCGGTGCCTACCCATGTGAAAAAAAAAATTCATTACTTGATTCTGCCTAGAGAATATCTTACTCATTGGTACAGAGTCCATGTATATTGTGTAATTTTTAAAATATTAGAAGATAGGGAACATGAATATAAATAGCCTTCAGCTTTGAATAGTTAACTATATTGTATGATAATCATACAAGAAAATTTTATGTAGCTGTTAAAAGAATGAACTAGATCTATATGTACTATCATGGATCTACTACAAAAAATTATTTAGTTTTTTAAGAAGCAGTTTAAAAAAACAGTATAGTTCAAAATCATTTGATCCACAACAAAAGCAAATAAAACAAAAACATATTTTTAAAAAATCTATTGATCTACCTCTTTATTATCTAAACTGTGTGTGTTTGAGTGAATGTGTGTTAAACTGTGTTTGTGTTGATAAAAAATCTAAAAATCATTTGAAATGATAGTATACAAATTTATAACACTGGCCATCATTTGAAGAGAACTAAATAAGACAAGAACTGCATTTGTTCAATGGAGCTTTTAGGTTTTACTTATATGTAAATAAAAAAAAATGAGAATGTCTCCATTTAATATATATATATTTAAAATCAATTTTTAAATTGATTGAAATGTTTTGAGTTTAAATTTATCATTTCTTCCACAATTAACTCTTTTCCAGTTAAAAAATTTTTAGTTATAAAACTAATTCTTATATAATATAGTTTCTATTTATCCATTAAGTTGATGTCTCTCTGAACGTGCTGCAATTTGTTCCCATTCCTCTTACATGCTGGTGTTACAAATTGATGGCATTATGTATGAATTGCTGGTCATTGTCAACTTTTTCATTAATGGCAATTCACACCCTGGGATTAGAGTGAGGTGTTGGACTGTTAGAATCTCTAAGGCCAGAAGGGAACATATGGTGTCAAAAATATATTCAATACCACAGAATTCTAAATAATACACATTCCAAGAAATAGCAATGACAAAATCTTATCAATTGTTGGGGATATGCAAAAAATGGTCTCAACCAGTCAAGTAATAAAATTATTAACTTGCAAAGAATTGGGAATAACTATTATTCTTTTGCTGTCTAAGATTATTTGTATTCATCTCCTGCCCCTTCACATTAAGGTTTCTGAATCTCCCAACTATTTTTTCATCAAGTATCCTAGTTTTGAATCTACACATCTCACTTTCAGAGCAAAGTTCCTTTTCGTTCAGCTTTTCTTTCTCAGAGTGGCAAGCCATTCCTTTATATTTGTCTATTCTTCAGTTTTTTATCATAGCCCAGACTCATTCTAGATAGAAATCACTTTTATTAAAAATAATAATTTTACAAACAAAGCATTTTGTGCAAGGATCCTTTGGGATATGAAAACAAAGTGGCTGGTATATAGAAGGGCAGGATAAAACAAAATAATTTTGCTGCTGTGACTTTCAGTGATGGAGAATAAGTACAAGGATTTCCATCTCCTATAGAATTATTTCAAAACCTTTATTGACTCATGATTTTGTATTTTCATATGTATATAAAATAATTTGTCCTTAATTGATGTTTCAGTTTGATAAGATATGACATCAAAAATAATTATTACCAAAAAAGAAAGGAAAGGAAAGAAATAATTATTACCAGAAGCCTTATAGGCACAAGTGGCATTACATTTTTGAATTTACCACAGTTCAACACTTGTTTTCAATTTTGTTACTATCATAGTAATGGATTGCACTAATACAAATCATAAAGAGACCAAAATATATTAATTAGGCTAATGATCCATTTATATAACTATGAATGTTTTATATAACTACTGTGTACTATATAACTACTATGCACAGGAGTTAGCTTCTTAGCAATGGTACAGTTATTGCATATAAAGAATAAATAAATTAACTAAAATGAGTTACCACCATATCTATTTTAGGGCTATCTGGTAAAATGCAGGTGAGTACACACAATACAAAGAAAAGCAGATTTATATGAA
The DNA here is from genome assembly GCA_004026745.1 of Myrmecophaga tridactyla. Lineage (NCBI taxonomy): Eukaryota > Metazoa > Chordata > Mammalia > Pilosa > Myrmecophagidae > Myrmecophaga > Myrmecophaga tridactyla. The sequence goes on from PVIY010016406.1 coordinate 3,858, forward strand.
TTAATTTACAAAATTTTGCATGCAGCTCTATTGTCCTCATTTTAAGGATGGAGTCATTTGACAGATTATGTTTGCCCCATTCATCTCTCAATTTCATTATCATAGACATGCTCTTCTCACAGAAGATAGCAGAAGCAAAAGAGGCATGAATGGAAACATGCAAAGACTCCTAAATCTTTGGATTAGAAGTTATTTACACAGCTGTTCTACTAGAAAAAAAGGCAGTCATTTTGCCAATCTTTATATCATGGGGCGAGAAAGTATACTCTGGTCCAGTAAGGCATACTGCAAAGTCACACAGCCAAGGGAATCCATTTATAATACCATTACTTGGAGGAAGCCAGGACTTAGTCCAAAAATCCAATATACCACAAAGATTATATGCTACTTTTTCTTGCTCCCTTTTACCCAATTCTTGCAGATGAGGCCCTAAAAGTGAAAATGCATCTCCTAGTTCATGCAACAAGGGCATGACAGAATTTTAGCATCCAAATTTTCCAATTCCTGGAAACAGTGCTTTTTCCAAAACTATGTACAGGTATATTCTTATCAAACTGAAAGAAAATGTTAACTTTCTAAAAAATAGTGAGAGCCATAAATCAATAAGACAATTTTAAAATATAAATATATAAATAGAATTATTTTCACAGATATAATTTATCAGCCAATAACACGTTTTCAAGGAAAGGAATTGTAAGTAATGTTTCAATTGTAGGTAATTGTTTCAATTAGGTGGGTTCATTCATTGGTCCAACAATATTTAATGATCACCTGCAACTGAGTTTTAGAATAGCTCTTGAGTTAAAAAGTTTAATGAAATGTAATTGATCTTTGATTCGGTGGGAACTATAAAGAGAATATGAATAACAGCACAGAGGATATTATAAACAGTTTTTGGTATCTAGGTACGAGACGATGTGGTTGTGCGATACTGAAGGTAATAAAGATGTAAATCATGGACAGTTACAAGATGTGTTAGTTATGTAAACAGATAAAGCTTTTCATGCATATGAAGAGTAGATTTCTAGGATGATTCCAATTTTCCTGTCCTGAGGACATGGGGACAAGGATGTGCAATTTAAAGGATGAGTGTAAATGCGTATACATGAGGAAAAATGTTGAAGAAGAAGTGGAAGATTTTAGTTCTAAAGTGTAGTTAGAGATGATTGTGAGACCTTTAAAAATAGATGAAAAACAATCCATTTAATCCATGAATTTGGAATTCGGGAAGAATTTAAGTACCTATTGAAGTGAATTGTCAGCATATTGATAGTATTTAGAGTAGGTGAAATCAATTTGGAGGAGAATGGAGAGTGGAAGTGTAAGGAAAAGAGCTTGGACTTATGCTGAGGAATTCCCACATTTAAATGTTGGTATCAGAAAGGGGTATTAAAAAAGTGACAGATAAGAAACAGACAAATAGACAAATGTGTAGTATCAACAAACTGAGGAAGAATTCATCTCAAGAATTAAGGAATGGTCAGTTTTACCTACTGCTGTTAGATTGATTAAGGAAGTTGGAGATTAAAATTAATTTAATGAATTTAGAAACAAAGAAAACAAAACTTACCAAGAAGAGTGTTGGTGAGTTCATAGGAGCGGATGCTGGCCACTTTGTGACCAGTCTGAAATTTTTGTATTTTAAGGTATCTATCTATCTATCTATCTATCTATCTATCTATCTATCTATCTATCTATCATCTATCTATCTATCTATCTATCTATCTATCTATCTATCTATCTATCTATCTATCTATCTCTACCTATCTCTATTTAACTATATTATGTATCTATCTTCTATATCTATTTAATTCAGTAAAGTTTTAAATTGAATTGAGAAGGAAAGAAATTCCTAGGACATGTGCCCTGATAAAAGAAGGGGAGTTGTAAACCGCAACTTTTATTTTCTCATCATGAGAGCCTTTGATATAATAAAGCATTTATTGATCACATACAAAATTACAAAATTAAATGTCACTTTCACTAAACAAAAATACTTTGGGACATATGGAATGTAATGAAAGAAAATAGCCTTTTCAAGGATGCAAATCTCTGGAGTAATGTTTACTTCAAAATTATATCCCATATTTTATGATTCAAACCTATCTATGCAATTATTTCTAGATTTAATATATTTTGGAGTGACAGAAGAGCAATGAAAAATTTAGGTGAATCTGGGTAAGTATAAAATTGTACTGATGAAATAGAAGGAAAAAAATTGGGATATTGATCAAGTCACCAAAGTACCACCCCCTCTCTCTTTGCCCTAAACTTCAAATGCACAAAGCTATTGCTGAAATAGAACAAGTAAATTCTTGATAACAAGCTATCTATCTACAAATAAGCATTTTTCAGAAGATCTGAGGAAAGATTATATTATTTAAAATTACTGAGGAGAATTACATGAGTTTTCTGCTTTGGTCCTTTTTTTTTTTTTCTTTTCTTTTTCTGTTCTACCCTGGTATTAGCATCAGTTCTAAGTACCAGAAACTAGTGCTAGAGACTGGCTATGATAGTTCTGCTCACACTCTAGTTCTGAAGAATCTCTGATTAAAATTGTCAGTAGGTTCAATGGAAAGTTTTGTGTAAGTTTTCAATAAGGAATGAAATCTGAGTTCACAGCTACATGTATAATTTTGGTATGAACTAAAATCTGCTATCATGTTCTATTAAAGCAGAGAAGTGTGCGTTTTTATCAATAAGTTGAATGATTCTCTCTTACAGTTCATAATCATATTATTTTGGCTTAATGTGAAGATCGACATTTTGGTTTAATAATCATTTTGGGTCAATATGATTTCACTTGTCAATAAATTTACACATTGATTTGCTTATGCTTATCAATAAACATTGATTATGTTTATAATTCACTTATTTATGTTATGGTAACACACATGAATGATGAAAATTTCAAAATTTCAAAAATAAAAAATGAAAAAAAAGCTTTTTCCCTTCTTAATACAAAGCCCTCTCCCAAAGTTATTACTATTGTTTAGTTTTCATAAACACATTCTCTTTAAAGTTCGAAATATAGTCTACTAATTAGCATACCAAACTTCATTTAACTATTCCTTCAATGCCATACTTGGAATTGTTTTCCATTTCTTACTATCACAAATAATATTACACCAAAGATTCTTTTCATAGAGCTTAAAGTAAATTTGCCACTATATCGGTAAGGTAAATAAACAGTAGTGAGTTCACTTGGATGAAAGGCACGTGTATTTGCTTTGAATTTTAGTGGTGATAAATTATCTTTTAGAAAAGCGCTGTTCAAAATAACTTCCTATGATTATGGAAATGTTTTGAAAATCTCATTGGTGCAGTAAACTCTAGCCGCATGAGGCTTGAAATTTGGCTAATACTACTGAGGAACTGAATTTCTAATTTTATGTAATTTTAATTAATTCAAAATTAAATATTCACACATTACCATATTGGATAGTACAACTTTTAAAACATGAAAAGGACAATGTTATATTCCATAATCTTGCAAATACTAAGAATCATCAAACATTTTAGCTTTTGCCCTCATGATGTAAAAAACCTCCCAACTTCTCATTGTTATTTGATTTGTTTGACTTGGATCGTGTTTGAAGAGGAACCTATTTCCAGGGATTCTGGGGATAGTTATATTCTATTTCTGGGAGAAACTGTCCATATGCTTTGAAAGATTTATTTTTGGTTATCTACTGTTTTTATTATTAATTTGTAAGATATTTCCACTTTCATAAATTACCATTTTGTCATCTACTTTAGCGGTCTTTTAATGTATTTTCCTACATTTATAATATTTTTATTCAAGTAGCCATTAAAAATTTTTATAATAGGAATTGATCAATCTTTCCCTTTGTGGGTTTTTATTTATGTCCTATTTGGAAAAAAAGTTTCTATCACTGAAACAAGGAATAAGTCAGACATGTTATCCTAATAATTTTGTAATTTTATTTGTTTATTCTAAACTGATCTTGTTTTTGTTTGTTTTCTGTAAGCTTTGATTGCAGGATCTAAACTCTCATAAAAAAGCAAGCAAACAAAAACCCAAAAACGGCTAACATATTTTCTCCACTAATGTGAAAATCAATTTTAATGCACATTAAATTCACATGCATTATGATGTAGTTTTATTTCATTTAAGAGGAAGGTTCAATCAATCCATTTGTTTTTATTTTAATCTTCAAAGCCAGAATATCATAGTAAGTTTCAAAATCTGGTAAGGTTAATCATTCAATTTTGTCAATCATACGCATAATAATTTTATTTTAATTAGGTTCATATTTATTTTATATCTTGCATTATTCACTTTTATCTGCAATTATGAAGTTTATATTTGCTTTTTAAAACTTATTTCAAGTACTTTAGTAAAACTTTAAAATTTCTTCATGTGCTTTAACTTGTCATTTTCTTAGTAAGTTTATTCTTAGGTATTTAATATGCTTGCTAGAATTTATATAAAAATAATTAAATTACTTAAAAATATGAATTTAAGAAATGCATATATGTAGATGTAAAATACTCCTACTAATTTAAGGACTCTGTGATCAGGTTATAATTTTTGGTATTAAAAGTGTACAGTAAAGTTATTAGCAATGAATTATTAGTTTATGTCCTGATACTCAGTTTTTTACTTCATTTCATTTTTTTATCTAATTGCAACCAGCCATTCTCTAACTATATAATGTTCCCCTTTTCAGCATGTCACATATGTGGAATCATAAAGTGTTTCAGAACTCATTTATCAAAAGGCATTTGCCATTCATTCAAGGCTCATACATAACTCAGTGGTTTGTTTCTTTTTTTAAAAAATAATATTTCATTTTATGGCTGTATCAAAAACTTTTTACCCATTTTCTGACTCAATAACATTTATGTTATTTACAAATGTGGTTATTATTTAGAAAAATACTATAAAGAATCATGTATAGGATTCTGTGAACATGCTTTTATTTTTATGGCTAAATATTTAAGAGTGGGATTGCTGGGTTATATGGTCTATTTGTTTCCCATTGCTGATGAAATAAACTGCCATAAATTTAGTGGCTAATAACCCTAATTATTTACAATTCTGTAGGTGCGACGTTTGAGATGAGTCTCAATGGTCTAAAGTCAAGCTGCTAGCATGGCTGTCTTCCTTCTGGTGGCTCTGGGGAAATATCTGTTTTTTTGCTGCCTTGGCTCATGGCTCCCTCTTCCATTCTCAAATTAAGCAGTGTAGTGTGCTATTTTGAAACTGTTCTGTACCCCAGAAAAGCCATGTTCTTCTATTCCAATCTTGTGGGTGCACACTTATTGTGGGTGAGACCTTCTGATTAGGTAGTTTCCATGCAGATGTGACCCATACAATTCAAGGTGGGTCTTAATCCTTTTACTGGCATTCTATATGAAGAGCAAAAGAGACAGAGAGCTGAAAGACAGCTTGGAGCTGACCCTTAGAGAAAGACAAAATGCTGGGAGAAGCTAAGCTAAGAGATGATATCCATAATTTACCCTGGAGAAACTAAGAGAGGAACCATAGATGCTTAATGAAAGAAAACACCCTAGCAGAGTCCAAAGGGACCCACAGCAGCTGAGACCCATTTTGGAAACCAACCAAGGAGAGAAGGGCCAGCAGATGTTGCCATGTGTCTGCCTATGTGACAGAAAAACCCCAAATGCGATCAGCCATCCTTGAGTGAAGGTATCCTGATGTTGATGCCTTAATTTTGATAATTTCTTGGCCTTAGAACTATAAATTTATAACCTAATAAATCCCCCTTTAAAAAAATCCATTTCGGGTATATTGCATTCCAGCAGCATTAGCAAGCCAAAACAAATGTCTTCAAATCTTTCAATGACTCTGACCTCCTCTTTTGCCTCCCTCTTCCACTTTAAAGGACTCTTGTGATTACACTGGGCCCACCTGTATAATCCATAATACTCTCCCTACTTTAAGGTAATCATCTTAGCAACCTTAATTCCTATTTTTCATGCAATTTAACATATATTTACTTTCCAGGATCAGGATGTGAATATCTTTTAGAAGTGCGTGAGGTGTGTAGACCTTATTCAGCTTGCCCCATATGATAATTGCATATTTAACTTCATAAAAAAAAGTGTTCCCAAAAGACTATACCAGTCTGTATTTTCCCACAAGCCTTGTGAAAATTCCAGAATTCCAGTTCTGCTACCTCTAGTATTAACAGATTTACTATTTATTCATGTGTTTGTATGTACATATTTATCTATATACGTATATTACGTGTATATGTAGGTATTTTAGTTTATCAAATATTGTGCACTATTATCTCATTATTTAACTAGCATTTTTCTAATGGTTTATTGTTCAGATCATATTTTCATGTGCTCTTAATCCCATTTATTTATTGGTTTGTTTGTTATTAGTGAGCTAGAAAGTTCTTTATATATTATGGATTCAAGTCTTTTTCCAGAGAGGTAATTTGAAAATATTTTCTGTCAATATGTTACTTTTCATTTTCTGAGCAATGCCTTGTGCAGAAGAATATATTAAATTTCGATAAATTACAATTATTAATTTTTATTTTATCAATTGTGCTTTAGATGTAGTATCTAAGAATTTGTTGCCTATCCTAAGATTACAGAGATTTCTGTTGTGTTTTATTCTATGACGTGCTTTATGGTTTTACTTTAATTTGCGATCAATTTTGAGTAAAGTTTTATATAAGGTGTGAAGGATGGGTCGAGGTTAAACATTTTTTCTGAATTTGAACATCCAATTGTCTTACCACCACTTACTGAAAAGACTACTCTTTCTCCATTGAATTGTCTTAGTGTATTTAAACAAAGACTAGCAAACTATATTGTGTGTCTATTCCTGAACTATTTCTGTCCTATTGATCTATGTATCTATACATTTTCCACTTCCCCTTGCTTTATTTCTGTAACTTTGTACTATGCTCAAGTATGGGCCCTTTATCTTTATTAATGCATTTTAAGTTTTATCATAAAGATTATTTACTTTTCTTATAATTATTCTGTTGATAGCTACAAAATATCTTCCTCAGATTTTTTAAACTTTTTATTTTAAAAACAGTTACAGAGCACTTAAAAAATAATACCAACCCCATACATTGAACTCCAACATACCCTTAACACCTTAAACCTAGATCCACTAACACTGTGTTACTTTGCCATATCACTGCATCTACCTATCAATCTATCTATCTATCTATCTATCTATCTATCTATCTATCTATCTATCTGTCTGTCTATCTATCATATATTCATTTTCTGAACAGTTGAGTACAGATTGTTTACAGAACACTCCTTGAATACTAGTACTGATATGTACATTTCTTATGAACAAGGATATTCACTTACGTCACACCTTAAGTGAAGTTATCAAGTTTAAGAAATTTAATATTGATACTGATATAAACCTTAGAGTCCATATTCCAATTTAACGTCAGTTTGTTCCTTTTCTCCTTCCTCATTAGATCCTATCCAAGAACATGCATTACATTTAATTGTCATTGTCACTTTAGTAGCCCTTTCATTTTTATAACTGAGGGAACATATATACAACATAAACATTCCTCTCTCAAAGACTCCAAAGCGTTTCATTTAATGGGATTAATCACATTCCCAATATTGCTGTAGCTTCACCACCTACCATTGTTAAAACTTTCCCATCTTCCCAAACAGAAACCTTACACTCATTGTGTGTTAACTCCTATTCTCACTGTCCCCTGAAGCCAGGCAACCTATATTCTAATTTATCTCTATAACCTTGCATATTCTCCAACATTTTCTTTGTAGTTACCATGAGACTTAAATTGAGCATTCTAATCTTTAACAGTCTTGTTTATTTAGTGCCATCTTAACTTCAATAGTTTACACCAATTATTTTCTTACACACCTCTGTCCTTCCACCATTATGTAGCATTGTCACAAATTACATTAGGAATTACTAATCACTAATTTATCATTGCTCTTTGTGCAAGTGCCCTTTAGATACTGTAAGAAGTAACAAGTGGAGTTACAATTCAAAAATACAATAGCACTGGCATTTTCTTTACCCATGTCATTACCCTCACCAGAGATTTCTTTTTCTTTATGTAGCTTCAAACTGTTGTTTAATGGCCTTTCCATTCAACTTGAAGAACTCTTTTTGGTATCTCTTATTTGGCCATTTTAGTGCTATTTATCAGGGAATACCTTAATTTATCCCCCTTTTTTTGAAAGCTACTTCTACCAGATATAGATTTCTTGGTTGACATTTGTTATAGTTTGCTAATACTGCCAGAATGCAATATACCAAAAATTGATTGGCATTGCATGAGGGATTTATTAGGTTACAAATTTACAGTTCCAAGGCCAAGAAAATGCCCAAATTAAGGCATCAAAAAGAGGATACCTTCGTTCAAGAAAGGCCAATTATGTCCAGAATTTCTTTGTCACATGGGAAGGCATTGATGATGTCTGTTGGCCCTTCTCCCAGGTTGGATTCAAAATGGTTCTTTCAGCTGCTGAGGGTACTTCTGTCCTCTTTTGGGGTGTTTTCTTCCTGTAAACATCTGTGGGTTCTCTCTTAGCTTCTCCGGGGCAAATTCTGGATTTCATCTCTTAGTTTAGCATCTCCCCAGACATTTTTCTGTCTGCAAGTATCTGTCGTATCTCTACTCTATCTTCTCTGCGATCTCTCTCTGTTTTATGCCTTTCATTTTTTTCAGGGAAGACTCCAACAAAAGGAGTAAGGCCCACCTTGTTGGGTGGGTCACATCTCCAGAAACAACTTAATCAAAAGGCCCCACCCACAATGTGTCAGCACCCACAAGATTGGATTAGAAATACACAGCTTTTCTGGGGTTACATAATAGTTTCAAACCAGCACATTCCACACTCTGTACCCCCCAAAAACATGTTATTTTCATACACAAAATACATTCATTCCACCACAATATCAAAAAGCTTTAATCCATTTCAGTAACAATATAAATACAATACAAAGTAAAAGTAAAAAAAACAATACCAAGCCTCACTAAAATCAACTACAGGCATGATGTCTTAAGGCAAAATTCTCCTCATGGCTGTAAAACTGTGAAACTTAGAACAAGTTATCTGCTACAAATATACAAAGATAAACCATTTCCATAAAGAGAAATTGTAAGGAATAAAAGGGGTCACTGGACACAATTCCAAAAACCCATAAGACATACTCCATTGGAGTTCAAAGTCTGAGAAACATTTATAGAATGATGTTTTTTATTCTTGAAGCTTGAGAGAGTGTCAGTCTCACACTTTCCAAAGTCTTACTCAAGCAGCTCTGTTGTCTACAAACACAGGGATGAGGGTTGCAACACTGGGGAATATTAGGGAGACCATATTGTTTTTGGCACCACCCTAATCCAGGATCTGGTTGGTACACAGACTGTCTGCCATCTCTGGAACAAATGCTCAACCCTTCAGAATAGTGGGGTGGTGGCCAGGCTATGTCCAATCCTTGTGGAATATGATCTACCCACTTTGTGGCCTGAGGCAGCAATACTCTTCCCGAGCAAGGAGTTGGAAGGCCCACCCTCTGCCCTGGGGCAAACTCCCCCTCTCCACTTTCATGGGTGGTTCCAGTCTCCTGGCCTGAATTTCTTGGTTACAGACCTTAGCTTTCATGATTATGCCTTTGAAATGATTTTTTTCTTCAATCTGTCCCTTTTCTCCCCCTTTTAGTCCAGACTTGCAGTGGTTCTGTTCATATAGATCTCATAAAAAATTTGTTGGCTTGGCATTCAGAATACAGGAGTCACAACTTTCAGATAATAGGACTTTGCACAAATCCTTTCTGGATAACTGTCTTTCCCATCCTATCTTTTTCTGAAATGGATTACTGGCTCCATGTTGTTTACATCCTCACATGGGGAACTATTCTCTTGGGTCTCACTTTCTGGAAGCCCAGAATTGTCCAGACAATCAATTTTTGGTTTCTTTGTACCCAAGCCCAGCTCTGAGTGTATCCCTTTCCTGTTGCATTTTACTATAAGCTGCAAGAAGAAGCCAAGAATCCAGGCTGAATTTTCCACATATAGTGTGGAAATCTTTTCAACTAAGCATCCCAGCTTGTCATTTTCAAATTCTACCTCCCATACAACACTAGAACACAATTTTGCCAAATTCTCTGTTGCTTTAAAACAAGGTCACCTTTTATACCAATTTGAAAGGATTTATGTACCATAAAAAGGCCATGTCTTAATCTTAATCAATCTTGTAGGAGAAATCATTTCTTCTAATCCCTATTCAGTACTATAGGTTGGAAAACTTGATTAGGTTGTCTCCATGGAGATGTGACTCCTCAATTGTGAGTATTAACTTTTGAATAGAGGGAGATGTGACTCCACCCATTCCACATAGGTCTTGATTAGTTGACTGGAATCCTTTAAAGGAGGAAACATTGTGGAGAAAGCTTCAGAATGATGAGAGAACCACAGAGTTCACCAGCAGTGACCTTTGGAGATGAAGGAGAACACCCGTGGGGGATTTTAATGAAGCAAGAGGCCTGGAGGGGAAGCTAGAAGATGTCACCATGTTTGTCATGTGCCTTTCCAGTTGAGAGAAACCTTGAACTTCATTGGTTTCTTGAGTGAAGGTAATCTCTTTTTGGTGCCTTAATTTGAACATTTTTGTAGACTTGCTTTAATTTGGACTTTTTCATGGCCTTAGGACTATAAACTAGCAACTTATTAAGTTCCCATTTTTAAAAGCCATTCCATTTCTGGTACATTACATTTCAGCAGCCAGCAAACTAGAACCCCTTTCTTACAGTTTCCAATGACATAGTCATCATTTCTATTAAGGACACATCAGAAGTATCTTTAGAGTCCATATTTCTATTGACAGTCTCTTCAAAACGATATAGGCTTTCTCTATCAAGTTCATCACAATTCTTCCAGAATCTTCTCTTTAACCATTTTCAAAACTATCCCAACATTATTGGTATTTGCAAATCACAACACCCCACTCCTGGTACCAAAATGTGTTTCAGATTGCTAATGATGCTGGAAGGCAATATACCAAAAACAGATGGGCTTTTACAATGGGGATTTATATGGCTACATATTTATAGTTCTATAGCCATGAAAATGTTTAAATTAAGGCATCAACAAGAGGGTAACTTCACTCAAGAAAGACCTATCCTGTCTGGGGGTTCTGTCTCATGAAAAGTTGCATGATGACATCTGCTGGCCTTTCTTTCTTGGATTGGCTTCCAAATGGGTCTCTCAACTTCCATGTGGCTCCTCTAAGCCCTCCTGGGGTCTTTTTTTTTTTCTAAGCAATTTTTTGGTCCTCCTTCAGCTTCTACAGGGCAAACAATGGATTTCATTTCTTAGCTTAGTGTCTCCCAAGGCATTTTCTGCCTCCAAGCATCTGTCATCTCTCTGTTCTCTGTATTGTCTTGAATCTCTCTATATTTTTTGCCTTTTATTCTTTTCAGAGAAGACTCCAATAAAAGGATTAAGACCCACCTTGAATTGGGTGGGTCACATCTCCATGGAAACAACCTAATCAAAAGATCCCACACCAAATTTGGTGGGTCACATCTCCTGGAAACAAGCTAATCAAAAAGGACCCACCACAATAAGTCTGCACCCACAAGATTGGATTAGAACAACATGGCTCTTCTGGGGTAGATAACTGTTTCAACCTAGTGAAGCAATTGTTTCTTCGAGTGCTTTAAATAAATCATGGTGTTGCCTTTTTGTCTCCATGGTGTCTGATGAGAAATTGGCTCTTAAATTTAGTGAAGTTCCCTCATCCATAACACATTGTTTCTCCCTTGAGACTTTCAAAATTCTCCATCCTGTACATTTGAAAGCTTGATTATATTTTGCCATGGTGTAAGTATGCTTGGGTTCATGTTGTTTGGAGTTTACTGGGTGTCTTGGATGTGTATATTAACATTCTTTGTTAAATTTGGGTAATTGTCAGTCATATTTCTTTGAATACTCTCTCTTCCCCTTTTTCTCTTTCTTCTCCTACTGGAACTTCCATTACATGTATATTGGTATGCGTTACAGTGTCTCACATATCCCTCAAGCTAATTCTTATTTCTTCAGACTGGACAGTTCCTATGACTGAATGATTTCAGTTGTTTTATCTTTCAGTTTACTGATAAGTTCTTCTGTCAGCCTAATCTATTATTGAACTCTTCTAGGGAATTTTCAAATTTCTGTTGCAGTGGTCTTCATCTCTTTTTGATTGCTTTTCATAATTTCCAATGCTTTGTTGAAAAATCCCATTGAGATTCACCTATCATTTTCCTGATTTCATTTAATTACTTGTTCTTACATTTCCTTAGATTTTAGAGCATATCAAAGACCGTTTTTTAAGTTTTGTGTTTGTTATGTCCCAGGTCTGGTTCTATTCATTGGTTGTTCTAATGTATTAATCTTTTCCTTGGCCTGGGCTATTGCTTCCTTTTTTCTTTATGTTTTGTATGTTCTGTCATTTTTTTTGAAACTTGTACATCTTGTTACTTTACTGTGTTATCTGTAGGATTGAGACTCTTAGTTGTCCATTCTGTAAGCTTGTATTCAGCTTGTGCTATGGCAAAATTTTCCTTGAAAGTCAGGAGCTATCCCAAAAAAAGAAGTAAACACCTTCCCCAGTCTTTGCAAATGACCTGAGCAAAGACTCTCATGGCTTATTCATTCAGTGAGTTTAGGAAGCAGCTCCAGGCTGAAGTAGAGGGGACTCCCTGATTGTTTCTGTACCTGTGTCTTGTCCTGGGCATGCACACATGGCTCTAGGAATTCCAGCAAGAAATCCCTTGCCCAAGAAAGCACAACTTGTCAGCTCTATCATAGTGTTCTGTACTAGAGCTCTGAGAGTTTCTTTCTGCACACAGGGCAAGGTCTGAGATAATGAGCTTCTCAGGTCACCACCAACAGATTGGGCCAAGCATCTAAACTTTCACTATGTGCATGGGGTTACTCTGCTCCTTCTGGTTCCAGACAAGAGATCTGATCAGGAAACACTGGCCAGCCTGTATTGAGCTAGTGAGGGGTAAAAAAGGGGCCAGTATGCATGCAATAAAATGCATATAAAAATGCATAATAAAAATAACACTTTTTAATTGAACTTTTTCATTATTCTAGCACTCACCCTTTCACTGCGCAATTTTTTAACTGTTTTCTGAAGCTTTGAGAAATATGTTTCTGCTAGTTCTTGAAGTTTGTTCAAAGCTCCTGTAGGGAAAATGGATCTGAAGCTTCTTACTCTTCCATATTGATCAAGGTAGGTTTAGCCACCTGATTTTGAGTGTGATTACATTGACTCTACAGATATATTTGGAGAGAATATACATATTAAAGCTACTAAGTCTTGGGCAGAGAAACCATGGCTCAGTGGCAGAATTCTCACTTGCCATGCTGGAGACCTGGATCTGATTCTCAGACCCTGCTTATGCAAAATAAATAAATAAATAAATAAAATAAAGCTACTAAATCTTCTAATCAACGAACTATATATCTCTATTTCTTTTCATTCTTTTATTTATATTTTGACATTTTCAGCATGCAGAACTAATAAATACTTACATATATACTGTATTAGTTAGGGTCTTCTAGAGAAACAGAATCAACAGGGATCATTTGCAATATAAAATTTATAACAGTGTCTCACGTGACCGTGGGAATGCAGAGTCCAAAATCTGCAGGGCAGGCTGTGAAGCCGACGACTCCGATGGAGGGTCTGGATGAACTCCACAGGAGAGGCTCGCCAGCCGAAGCAGGAATGGAAACTGTTTCCTCTGAATCCTCCTTAAAAGGCTTCCCGTGATTAGATTAAGCATCACTCATTGTAGAAGATACTCCCTTTTGGCTGATTACAAATGGAATCAGCTGTCGATGCAGCTGACATGATCATGATCCAATTCTATGAAATGTCCTCATAGCAACAGACAGGCCAGCACTTGCCCAACCAGATAAACAGGTACCACAACTTGGCCAAGTTCACACATGAACCTGACCATGACATATACCTATTTCCATTTTTTTCTTTTGTTGTTATTTTATATGCTACTATTATATTTTATTTTTAATTTCAAATTCCAATTGTTCATTAATGGAGCAGACAGAAACACAACTAATTTTTGTATGCTGACCTTCCTGCAATTTAGTTAAATTCACTTATTAGTATTGAGTTATTGTAAATTGTTTGAGATTTTCCACATAGAAAATCATGGCTTATTCAAATAGAATCAGTTTCATTTCTTCCTTTATCTTCTGTATGGTTTTTGTTTGTTTGTTTCTTTTATCTTCTTGCACTGAGTAGAATTTAGTGTACAATGCTGAATAAATACAATGAGGGAAGAAATTCTTCTTTCTAGTGGAAATATGATTTCCTTTTTTTATGAACAAGCTATAGAATTTTTATAAATGTTATGTTATATTAGCCATAAGATTTTTTGTCAATTTCCTTTTACACTTAAAGGTGTTCATTGTAACTATCAAGAACAAATGTAAAATTTTGTAAAGGCTTTTATTGGATGTGTTGAGATCAGCATATAATGTTTCACCTTATGTTATTCTTATGGTAGAATACATTGATTTATTCCCTGCACCAACCCTAGTTGACCAGGATATACTTTCATTTTTATTTATATATTGTTTATATATTTATATATTTATATTGCTATATTTGGTTGAGAAATATTTTCTGCCAATGTTCATAAATAATGCCAGTTTGAAAATTTCTTTCCTTATTGTATTTGTGTTTGTCTTGTTTTAGTATCATAGCAGTGCTGTCTTCATAATATTAGTTATAAAGTGGTTTTATTTTCTCTTCATTTTCTGGAAGCAATTGTGGGAAATGTGTGTTATTTCTTCTTTAAACATTTGGTAGAATCCATCAATAATGGACTTTGCCCTGAAGTCTTCTATGTTACAAGAAGTTTAATTACACATTTAATTCATTTAATGAATTGCTTATTTTAAGGTGAGTTTTGGCTGTTTGTGTTTATAAAATAATTTAGTCCATTTCATGTTTCTAATTTCTTAATTTGGAGGATTAGATTTTTGATTTGAGTCCTTCTTTATCTAGGCATTTTATGCTATAAATATCCATCCCAGCACTGATGAAGCTTGATCCCAAGTACATTAATAAGCAGTATTTACATATTCATTGTTGGAAAAAATTTAAAAATTTCTCTTGACATATTTTCTTTGATCCATCAGTTATTTTGAAGTGTGCTGTTTAAATGCCAAATATCTGGGCATTTTTCAAATAGCTTTCTGTTACTGATTTCTAGTTTAATTCCATTTGATTTGTCAGGATCTTTATATGGCTAGTCAGGTGCACCAAGCATTTGTGCACCAGAATATAGAAAAGTTTATTAATTCTCATGGATCTTAGAACCAAGAGGAGTGACAATGCCTCACAGGATAGCACAGGGAAACATGTCAGGAGCATAGGCTCAAACATTGGATGGGATTAAAGGTTATTACAGTGGGCCTGGGAACTCTGCCTTTATATTGTCGCTCGTGTGACTCTTTCAAGGATGCAAACCTAGGTAGGATAAGGAACAAGAGCAGAAAGCTGTTCCTTTTGTTTCAGCAGGTGTCATGGGTGGTCACTAACAAGAGTCCTAACAACAGTGTCTGAGATGCTGAGGCATCTTGACACTGCAAAACCCCTATGTTATTTTAATTCACTACACTGATGTTATAATCCAAGGTCATACTTCTTACGGTGTCTATTATTTTAAAGTGTCTTATGTCTTTGTTTTATGGACCACAAGATAGTCTATATGGGTGAATGTGTCAAATGTGCTTTACCATATATATTTTGCTGTTGTTAGATGGGATGTCTATATATGCCTTTAGCTGAAGTTTTGTTGATAGTATTCTTTATCTTCTTAATAGTCATCCTTTTCCTTCATGATGCATTTTGGATGATTTGTTTACTCAGCCCGTTCAAGTTTACTTTTTATTTTCTTGATTGTGTTAAGGTAAGAATGCACTTATCAAAGGCATTCTTCATTTTTCTTACTGTGTTTTTCCATTTCTGGCATTTCCACTAGATGTTTTCTTATTGTTTCCATCTCCCTGGTGAGATTATGTTTTGATCATGCATGTTGTCCATAATTTTCATTTGAGCTTTTAATATAGCAATGCAATAATTTTAAATCCCCTTTCTGATAGTTTCATTGTATGTACCATACCTGTGTCAGGTTCCGTTGATTGCTTTGCTTCTTTGTGAAGTATTATTTTGTCATGTTTTCACATATGCCTTAGAATTTTTTTGTTACATCTGTACTCTTATGTTAGGCAGTTGAGAACAACAAAATAGTTTCATGCTCCCAAATGATCACAAATTTCCTTTGGCTTAATTTAATCTAATCAAGCTTTGGGCTAAATTTGAGATCTGTTGTTGTTATAATTACCCTCAGTATACCACTGCCTTTATATTTTTCTAGCATTTCCTGATGCTTAGGGTGGAGGTTGGTTTGTGGAGGGGAGAAGGAGGTGTTTCTCAGTTTCTCATTTAACTTCAGCTTCTGCTCTACCTCAGATTGAGTCTTCCCCACATATTTTTAATTATTTCAATTGCATTCCACATGTATTTTTCCCTCAATGCTTGTTGCCCTGGTAATAGATCATGGAGGCAGGAATGTTCTGTAGTAAGTCTCAATCTTGGGCAGTCACTGTGTCCCTGAATCATAGATTGTGCCCTTCTAAGTGTTCCTGAATCTTTCATGTCTCTAATTCTGTGCCCAGCACCTGTTCCCAACCCTCCTGTGAAGAAGTTTGCATTCTGTTTTGCTACAACTTCAACGGAATTTCACTAATTTCTTATAGAAAAAAAAAATTTCCCCCCCACTCCCCAAATAAATGAAGACTTTTAAATTCAATTACTAGGGAAGGTGGGGAAAAACATCTGAGAGCATTTTCATGCTTTTGCTGCAGTGATTGCTGTGGATTTCTACCAAGACCTTTAGCACAGGGATGCTTTTTCAGGGCTCTTTGCAACCACTTCTGTTACAGCATGTTAAGCTCTATGCAGAAACCCTGTAAGTGGGTGTGAATTCCCATTGCATCGTCAGCAGCCAGAGGTTCAATACTAGGTCACATCTGGCATCTCACCACTTATTTAATAAATTTAGCTGAATTGTCCTTGTTTGTGTCCAGTAGCATTTTAATTTCATATACAAATGCTCATATCCCTCATATCTATCTTTCCTTAGAATTGGGATTAGCTGATTACTTCCCTAAGCCAGGTTTTTGATGATTCAAGAAAAGTTGTAAATTTTTAAGTTGTCCATTTTCTTCCTGTTTTTGATGTGGTAGTAAGGGTAAGAACTATTTTATTTTGATTTTTTTCATCCTAAGTATTAACGAAAATTTTTGAAATCTACAATGACTTATTTGTCAGTAAAATGTATTATGTACTAGATTTCATCATATTAAAAATCTGTAATTCCTCCTAAGATAACCACATAGTAGTGATAAATCTTCAAACATTCTTTTGAATTTTACTTGATAAAATATTATTTTATTAAATTCATAGATGAGTTTTAAAAATAGTTTTGTATTTATGTGCCTATTTTTTCAGTTTTTAGTTTTGGTTTTTTATGTATTCATGAAAAGCCTTTGGGTTTTTTCTTCAATCTTTATTGTCTTGTAAAAATTTTAATAGTACAGAAATAATCTATTCCTTTAAGTTTTTAAAAAATCCTTTATGAAAAATCCTCAGAATATAACTTTTATTTGAGGTGTTATATCACATAAATTATCTTAATTTCTTTCAGCATCGCTTTAGAATATTTCTTTGAGGTATTCTTTTTAAATCAGAACACCCTGGAGTTTTAAAAATTTTATCCAAAAATTAGTTTTCAAAATTAGTTTTATAGATTTTAGGAAATTACTCAATATTTGCCTATTTTTCTTTTCCTTGTGATGATTTCCCCACTTTATTTTAAAATTTAAATATTTAAAATATTTCTATTGTCATTTTTATTATATCTGTATTCCTTCCTTAAGTGAATTGTGTTGCTGTATGAGTGAGATTGCCTTTATTCTATATTTAAATTCTATTAGTTGAGCTACCTTCATATCTTACTCTATAAATGTTAAGGGGTATTTACAATTTGATGCAAAATATGAGAAAATAATTGCAATCTTATGTTTTCTGATTTCCTTCATTTTATTAACATTTTTTAATTCAAGGAATTTATTTATGCTACATATTTTCCATTATAGATTCAGCCTCGGTTCTACATTTACATTAATTCAAGGATGAAAGCTATTTTTTTTTAATTGGCTATCTTTTGCACTTTTTATAGCTGGATATTGTTTTCAAGTAATGTGAAAAAAGGTTTTTGAGACTTGAAGTTCTATTTGCTTGTGTATACGAATGGCAGGAAAATATGGTGGGTTACAAAATGTTTCTATGAAAAATTTATAGATATTCTCTTATGGTGTTCTATATATTGTTCTTGTAAAACAAAAGGAAACACCAAAGTCAAAACAAAAAGCAAGACATACTGGGGATTGTGGAAAGATGACAGAGTAGGAAACTTCAGGAAATAGTCCCTCCATTGAATTCAACTATTGAATAGGCAGTGACTATTTGAATCAACTATTAAGAAACTTCAGACTCTAGAAAAATACTGTGCAGCAACTAGGGAAGATTAGGAGGAAGAGGATGGCAAATTGTAAATATTGGTGAATTGCACTCTGCCTAGTAGCAAACGCTGCCCATCCCAAAACCCCATGGAGGCAGCAGTGAGGTCCTCAATCCTGGACCCTGGTGCAGGACCTTGTTGTCAAGGTGGGATATAAAGGCCTAGTTTGCCAAGGTCAAGGGGTTGCAGTCTGATCACTGCTTTCGATTAGCTATTTCATATAACTCGTGGCCTGGCTCTGGGGGGGAGGGACAGTATTTCAGCCCAACCTGTACAAAAGCAGAAGAGCCTTATACAAAGTACCATTCCTCAAATTGCTGAAACAAGAAAACACAGATTCAAAGAGTAAGAGGACTTGGGACCCTTCCTGGTTCCTCCCTCCTCCCCTCCCCAGGGCAGTGGGGGGCAGTCAGTGCTCCCTTTGTGATGCTCTCATCTTTTTCCATCAGGGAGACAGTGATCTTGGGAATTCCCTTCTGGTTTGTCCCCTTCCCTCCAAGTAAAAACAGCCTGAGACAGCAAAAGCAGTGCTAGAAACAACTGAGTCAGGTGGCCTGAGGCAAAGCCTTACCTGTTTTAAGTCCTGAGGTAAAACACCTGGGAAAAGAAGAAGGCATTTTTTTCCTAGAGAACAGAGTAGGCATTGAAATTCCTGTGAAAAGAGAATTTGTAAACTCCTAAACCTGCTAGCAAGACAATCCCAAGATTAGGCACAGGCCTAGAAAAGACAGAGAAGACCCTACAGTTTGCAATCATCTTGAACTGATTTTCTTGATAAGAGAAATGAGATCTGAAGGAGAGCACCAGCAGATGCAAAGTGTATTTAAAAGTTTGTGAAAAGTGATTATTGCATTGGTTAGTTTGATTTTATTAGCTCCTGTTAACACAAAAATCCATGTCATATCACTAGCTGCATACAACCTTAAGAACCAGACAGTTTAGGGTCTAAATCTCAGAGGAAACATTTTAAACTATTAAAATGTGCACTTTCCAACAAAAGATTATAAAGTAATCAAAGAAACGGGAAATGATGACCCATCCAAAGAAGGAATAAAACTCTAAAGAATCTCAGTGAAGAAAATCAGACTCTGAATATAACTGGTCAAAGATTTTTTTAAAAGTCACCTTCAACATGCTCAATGAGGTGAAGGAAAATAAGAGAAAGAACTAAACAATATCAGGAAAACCATGAATGAACACAATAATAACCTCAGTATATGCAGAGAGTTTTTCAAAAAGTGCCAAAATGGAACTACTGAAGTTGAAGTCTTCAGGACTGAAATGAAAAATTCCCAGGAGTGTTTCAACAGCTAATTGGATCTGTCAGAAGAAAGAATCAGTGAACTCAAAGATAAGACAATTGAAATGAAGCAGAACAATTTAAATGAGAACCAGAAAAAAAAATTAGAAAAAGTGGCAATAGCCTAAGAGATCTTTGGGACATCATCCAGTATCCCTATATAGACACAAGAGTATTAGAGTGAGAAGAAGGAGAGAAAGGTGCAGAAGGAATATTCAGGGAAATAATGTCAGAAAATTTTCCAAACATAGTAAAAGATTCATTCAAGAAGTCCATCAAACATCAAACAGAATAAACAAGAACCCAGACATATGATTTTCAAACTACAGAATACAAATAATAAGGGAAGAATTCTAAAAGTCGTCCAAGAAAAGCAACATGTTATATACAAGTTAATCCTAATTAGAGTAAGTGCTAACATCTCATCAGGAAACATAGATGCAAAGAGACAGTAGGTTGAAATACTAATGTACTGAGAATAAACTTTTGCCAACTAAGAATTTTGTATCTAGCAAAGCTTTCTTTCAAAAATGAGGGAGAAAAAAAGAGAGTCCCAGGGGAGGGTTATTACCAGTAGATCATCCCTACAAGAAATACTAAAGATAGCTCTTTAGCCTGAAAGGAAAGTACACTAGACTGTGGATCAAAGTGGCATGAAGTTATAAAGATCTGCAGAAAACATAGCCAATTGGGTAATTATCATGCCAGTATTATTGTAAAACATTTTCTTGGTATATAACTCCACTTTTTATTTCTTACAGGTGCTAAAATGCAAATGCATAAAAACAATAATAAGCCCATAGTTGTCAACAGACAATGTACAAAGATATAATCTGTAAGAAATACAAAATATTTGTGATGACAGAGGAGTATAGGGAGAGTGTGCATTCTATTAAGAAGAAACTAGTATCAAATAAAAAATGAGTGTTATATATTTAGGATGTTAAGTTTTAACTCCATGGTGACAAAAAATATGAAAAATATATCCAGAAAGAAATGAGAAAGGACTCAAGATGGTACAATACAAAAAACATTCAGATAAATATGAAAGTAAGCATTAAACAAAGAATTGATGTTCAAAAAGTTTTAAGACTTGCAAAAACTAAATAGAAAAATGGCAAAAGAAATTTGTATTAGTTTGCTAAGTCTGGCAGAAAGCTGTATACCAGAAATGGAAAGGCGTTTAAAAAGAGAACTTAATGAGTTACAGGTTTACAGTTCCAGTGCTGAAAAATGTCCAAACTAAGGCAGCAACAAGAGGTTACCTTCACTCAAGAAACGGTGATGCCATCTGGAATACCTCTGTCAGCATGGAAGGTACGTGGCCAGCATCTGCTTTTCCCATGCTCCTGGGTTTTGTTGCTTTCAGCCTCTGTTTCCTGTGGGAGTTCATCACTTGACATTTGTGGGCCTTCGCTTAGCTCCTCCAGGACACATTTCTGTGTTCTGGCTTCTTAGAATCTCATGGGAAGTCACATGGCAATGGCAACTTTTCCCTGGCATTTCCAGACTTCTCTTTCTTGTGTTGGCTCTGTCAGCTCTGACGCAACTGTTCTGTAAGTGTCTGCATTGGCTATTCTTTCTCAACAATATTCCCTTATTTAAAGGACTCCAATAAACTAATGAAAACCCACCCAAGATGAATGGAGTCACATTTCCATCTAACCAAAAGGCCACACCCACAATTCACATCTTCCTGGACATAATCTCATCAAAACATCACACTCACAATTGGGAATGCATCTCCATGGATATAATGTAATCAAAGGGTTTCTACCCTACAATTTTGAATCAGCGTTATAGGATATGGCTTTTCTAGGGTTCACAACCCTTTCAAACTGACACGAAAATCCTGAATTATCAGCAGTTACTTTACACATATATGGATTTAACTCTCCAGTCAAATGGCAGAGATTGGCCGTATGGTTAAAAAAACACACCCAATTCTATGCTGTGTATGAGAGAATAACCTAAATTTTAAAAAAACAAAACAAAACAAACAAACAAACAAAAACATAAGCAGGTTGAAAGTTAAAGGAAAAAATACCATGCATGTAGTAACAAAAAAAGAATGAAAAAGCAATACTAATATCATATAAAACAGACTTTAACTCAGTAACTGTAAAAAGGACAAAGAAGTTTAGCATATGGTGAAAAAAAGGGTCAATTCAACAAGAAGACATAAAATTATACATACGCATGCACAGAACAGCATATCCTCAATAATATTATAAATAGATGGTTCTACAATACTAGTACTCATTTATTACCCCATTTTCAATAATGGATAGATCAGGCTTGAGGCTCAATAAGGAAATACAAGACTTAAATGATACTCTAAAGCAATTAGACTTTAGCAGTCATATATAGAGCACTTCACCCAATACTAGCAGTATACATGTTCTTCCCTAGTGTTCATGGATCATTCTGCCCAAAAACAAGTCTCAAAACTTTTAAAAAAAATACTGAAATCATACAATATATCTTCTCTGACCAGAATGTGAATAAAGCTGGAAATGAATAACTGGAATAAATTGAAAACTGGAAAATATATTTAAATGGAACAACAAACTCTTGAACAAACTATGGGTCAATGAACAAATCACAAGCAAAATTAGGAAATATCAGTAGGTGACTGAAGATGAAAATATAACATAAAAAATATGGTATACAGTAAAGGCAGTGCTGAAAGGGAAATTTACATTTCTATAGACACATTAATAAAAGAAGAAAGGGGAAATGTTAGATTGCACATACGGTAACAATAATTCTTTTATATCCATGAAACTACACTACAAAAACAGTGAACCCTAATTAAACTATTGGCTTTAGTTAATAGTTCAATAAAAAAGAAGATCCAAAATCATAGACATAACTTCAATGTGGAGACTCTAGAAAAGGATGAACAAATTCAACACAAAGTGAGCAGAAAGAAGGAAAATACAAGAATTAATCAGAGATAAATGAAATAGGGAATTATAAAACAATGGAGAAAATCAACAAAAACAAAAGTTGATTATTTGAAAATAAAGTTGACAAGCTTTTAGCTAAACTGACAAAGAACAGAGAGAGTGGACACAAAAATGTAAAATCAAAAATAAAAAGTGGGATATTATTACTGGCCCCACAGAAATAAAAAAGACTAAAAGAGGATTTTAAGAACAACTGTATACCAACAAATTAGATAGATGAAATTGAAAAATTCCTAGAATCACACAAAGTACCTACACTGACACAAGACGAAATAGAAGATCTCAAAAAGCCAATTACTACTAATAGGATTGAATGAGTAATAAAAAATCTCCCATCAAAGCAAAGCTCAGAACCAGGTGGATTCACTGGAAAATTTAACCAGACATTCCAAGAAGAGTTAACACCAATCCTTTTCAAAATCTTCCAGAAAATTGAAGAGGAGGTAACACTTCCTAACTTATTCTGTTAGGCCATCATTATCCTTATACCAAACCCAGATAAATACACCACAAGAAAAGAACATTACAAGCTAAGAACCCTGATGAATATAGATGCAAAAAAATATATTAACAAGATACTAGCAAATGAATTCCCACTACACCCTAAAAGAATATATCTCATGATCAAGTGACATATATTCCAGGTATGTAAGCAGGTTCAACATGAGGAAATAAATAAATCTAATAGAACACATGAAGAGAACAAAGGAAAAAATACATGATCATTTCAATTGTTGTAGAAAAAGCATTTGGCAAAATCCAGCACATCTTCCTGATAAAAACACATAGAAAAATAAAGTGAAAGTCTTAAAGTTCAGGAACAAGACAGGTATACCTATTGTCACCATTGCTATTTGATACTGAATTGTAAGTTCTAGCCAGAAGTATTAGGAATGAAAAAGAAATAAAAGGCATCCCAGTTGGAAAGGAAGATGTAAAACATAACTTCTTAGCAAATAACATGATCCTATAGATAGAAAATTCTGAGATATCTACAACAAAGCTACCAGAGATAATAAATGAATTCAGCAAAGTGGTAGGGTACAAAATCAACACCCCAAGATCCATTGTGTTTCTGCAGAAGAAATAAAAAAAAATTGTATACTTAACAATAGCATCTAAGGGAATCACATGTCTAGGAATAAATGTAACCATGCCTGTAAAGTAATTGTACACAGAAAACAACAAAACATTACAAAAAGGAATTTTAAAAAGACCTAAATAAATGGAAGAACAATAGGGGTTCATGGATTATAAGGCTATATATTGTTAAGATGTACTTTCTACCCACAGTGATTTACAGATTTAATGCAATTCCAATCAAAATAAGAAAGCCATCTTTGCAGAAAAGAAAATAAAATGATTGCATATATATGTATATATAAGGATAAGTGGCCCAGAACTGCCAAAGCCTTCTTGAAAAAGAACAGCAAAGTTAGAGGACTTATGCTTCTTGATTTTAAAAACTTATTACAAAGCCATAAGAATCAAAACAGCATGGGACTGACAAAAGTACAGGCATATAGCCAAATGGGATGAAATCAAGAGTCCTGTCATCATCCCTTTCATTTACAGTCAACTGAATTTTGACAAGGGTGTCAGAGCTGTTCAATAGGAAAGAATAATCTCTTCATAAATAGTTCTGGAAAAACTGGATGTCCATATGCAAATGAATGAAGGTGGACCCCTATCTCATATCATGTACAAAAATCAACTCAAAATGAATCAAAGACCCAAATATTAGAACCAGAACTATAAAACTTCTTGAAGAAAACAAATGGAAGCATCTTAAGGACTTTGTGTTAAGCAAATGATTTCTTAGGTATACACCCAAAGAATAAGCAACAAAAGAAAAAAGTATTTAAATGGAACCTCAAAAAAATTAAAAATTCGTGTTCAAAAATGAAATTTATTAGGAAAGTAAAACAACCACCTACACAATGTATACAATGGGGAAAAATTTGGAAATCACATATCTGATAAGGGTTTAATATTCAAAATATGTATCTACACTGCAACAGCAAAAAGACAATTTAAAAATGGGCCAAAACTTGAATAGCCACTTATTTTAAAAGATATGCAAATGGAAAAAAGAATATGAAAGCATTCTCAACACCATTAATCATTAGGAAAATGCAAATCAAACCATGATAGGATAACACTTCATACCTGTTAGAATGGATACCATCAAAAACACTGAAAATTACTTGTGTTTGTGAGACATGGAGAAATGGGAACACTGACTCGGTGGGAAAATAGAATTGTACAGCCACTAGAGGAGACAGTTTGTCAGTTTTTCAGAAAATTAAGTATTAGAAATACCATAAGACCCAGCAATCCCATTTTTTGATATATACCACCAAAAATTGAAAGCAGGGACTCAAATAGACATTTGTGTACTGTTATTGATAGCTGCTTTATTCACAATTGCCAAAATAATGGAAGCAACGCAAGTGTCCTTCAAAGGATGAATGGGTACAATGTGATATATACATAAAATGGAATGTTATTCAGCCATCAAAGGAATGAGTACTGCTACATATGACTACATGGATGAACTTTGCAGACATCATTTTGGGTGAAATTATCCAGTACCAAAAAGACAAATAATGTCCTTCATATCATGAATATGAAATATTAGAATAAGAAATCATAGAGTCAGAAGTTAGAACATTAGATTATCAGGGGCTGGGGTAAGGGTAAGAAATGGGGAGTTAATGTTTAAAATGCATTTCTATAGTGCTGATGGAAAGTTATAGTGGTAATTATAACATGACATTGTGAACAGAATTAACAGCACTGAAATATATAATTGTGGTTAAAAGTGGGAAATTTGGGGTTGTATAAATGTTATTAGAATACTTTTTTCAAGAAAATTCATAGGATTGTACAACACAAACAGTACCCTAAGTTGAGCCATGGACTACGGTTAATAGTGGAATTAAAAAAAATCTTCTATCATCAATTGCAACAAATGCACCACACTAATAAAAGATATTAACAATAGGGTGGTCTATGGGGACTCTGTATTTCATGTATGATTTTTTTGTAAACCTACAACATTTTTAATAAAAATTTTTATTTCAATATCTTCACTCTCCTCCCTCCCTGAGTATATTGGGTTCTTACAATCTATCATTTAAAAAGATGTATTTTTATTACAAGCTTTATCTTTTATAAAAAAGTTATAACTAGCTTTAATAGTTATAATTGTGCAAATTAATTCCAAAATCCTGTCTGAGGATTTGGCAATTTAGAGGCTTGCAAACTGACTATATATATATATATATATAAATTTCTTTTAAAATTCTAACTGTATTTTTTATTCCCTTTGAGTATTAAATACTTCTTGTATCATTTGGAATGAATCGATTTCCAGTACACAGTTGAGAAAATTTATGCTCATATAAATTTAAGAATCAGCAAATAGATTAAAATCCATATGCTAAAACTTTATATTTATCACTATCCTCCACCATATTCTAATCAAACCATACCTTTTCCCCTTCAGTATGGTATATCCTTGGTTAAATATAATATTCAATCAAATCCTTTCATAGAGTAAAAATGTAGATGCTTAGTAATTCAAATTTCCAACTTCAAATAAAGTTCTGGATCCTGTAAAGGAATTTCTTTTTCTCCTATCTCTTCTTCTTTATTTTTTTTTAAAGAAAGAATTGTTTTTATTAAAGGAATACATATAGATTGTTAAGTGGAATCAAATGGCTCCAAATGGCTTACAATAAAAACAACCGTCCCTCATTCTGAGTTTCCCTCACCTCAATTACTCTTTTCATCCTCTTAGCTTTTCCTTCTGGCAGTTACCTTCATGTTTTCCCCTTGATTAACCTTTTCTTTTTCAAATGAGTATATAAATCAATATATGTATTTTAAGAACATCTTAAGTTTATTAAAAATCCTACCAGATCCCTGCCCCATCCCTCCCTTCTCTTCAAAGACAATGACTTTCAACTCTTTCAGTAGTTTCTTTTCTTCTCAAAACAATTACCTATGCTATTTCTTGATTCATTATTTTATACTTTCCCAGTGATTTCCTGATAGATAAGGATTTAGTTCACACACTACTTTCCTTCCCATATTGCCTCCAAATAGTTACCAGGTTTTGGAGTTAATCAGTCATCACATCATTATGACTATGTATGTATTATTTACTGTTGAAAAATCACAGCATGTTATGCTTTACTTGCATTTTTATATCTTTTTTTCCTTGAAATTATTGATTCCCTCTCTTTTTTTCCTTTATTAGCTTTATCTTCCATGAATTTACCACTTTCAAATGCTCTAAGTCTGTCAAAAACTGTGCCAGTCTGAAACTGTTGTGTACCCCAGTAAAGACATGTTCTTTAATTCTGATTCAATATTGTTGGGTAGGGTCTTGAGATTACATTTTTTCCATGGAGATGTGACTCATCCAATTATGGGTGGGACATTTGGATAGGTGGTTTCCATGGCAATGTGTCTCTACCCATTTAAGGTGGATCACTTACTGGAGTCCTTTAAGACAGAATCATTTTGGAAAATCTTCAGAGCTGACAGACAGAAAAGTTTGGAGATGAAGAAAGTAAATGCCCCAGAGGAAGCTGTTTGAAATCAGAAGGCAAAGGACCAGGAGATGACAGCCACGTGCCTTCCCAGATTGGCCTCCTCTTGAGTCAAGATATCTTTCTCTGGATGCCTTAGTTTGGACATTTTTAAGGTCTTAAAGCTGTAAACTTGTAATTTGATAAATTTCTTTTGTAAAAGCCATCCCACTTCTGGTATGTTGCATTTTGGCAACATCAGCAAACTAAAATAGCAAGCTATTAATATTTTATAAAAGGCAAGTAATCCATTGTTTTATTTTTACATTTTGTTTTCTAAACCAGCTGTAATACTACCTGTTATTCACTCTCATTTCCTGGATTTCATATCACAGTCCTTGGTTTTAATTTACTCTTTCATTTTGTTGGAGCATTTACTTTAGTACCTTTCCAAGAAAGGGTATATGTAAAGAAACATCTTGGAGTCTTTGCTTGTTTAAAAATGTCTTTATTTTACCTTTGCCCTTGATTAACCATATCTGGCTGATTATAGATTTCTCAGTCACAAAAGCTTTCTTCGCATAATTTTGAAGGCATTGTTCTATTGTTTTCAGTTTCTTTTTCTTTCTTCCTTCTCTTCGTTGTTCTTTCTTGCCTTAAGTGTAGCTCAAAACCAAAATCAAACTCCACTGGAAAATCCTGCTATCCCTACTTTAAAAATATATCTTGACTCATACAATTTCTTACTATATTCAATACCTCCATTGGGTCCAAGTTACATTATCCTTCACCTGAACTTCTAATTGGTCTTTCTGCTTTTTATTTCTTAATAAAATATTTCAAACAAACCACATATGGCTTTATAGTTTTTACCACAGTCTTGTTTTCATTAATAATATTTGGGACTGATTCCTTTGCTTAACTTATTATTTTTTTTTACCCTTTGTTGACTATTTAAGGAATTTTCTTTATACTCTATATGATGTGTATCTTAATTTTACTGTTGAAGATAAGGGGCTCAATTTCTTTTTTTATGAAAATAAACATCATTAAGTCACACAAAATCTAATCATGATAAAAATACCCAATGATAAAAACAATACCCCTATTGCTGATACTGTCAACCATCTGCAACATTTTTTCATATACATATTCATATTGCTTAAAAATTTTGGCTATCATGTACAATTTGCTTCTTTCACTTAGTAATCCTTGACATTTTTCTATTTCAGCACCTCAATCTTTTAAATGCTGTAGAATATTACATTCTATAGATATATTGATTAGCTATTTTTTTATTGATCGACATGATGCTGTTTCCAAATCAGGGACTCTTCAGCTTTGGGCTGTCTTGATTGACATTCCTCCCTACGCAAGAGCTGGGGCCCCATTCCTGACCCTTGAGGAATAGACATTATTCTCTATATAAATTATATATAGATAATGTCTGTTCTCTCTCTCTCTATATATAAAATGCCTGTAACTGTTATATAACAGTTATAACAAGACACATTTCACAAATGGTATCTGATACAGTCTTGTTAAGAAGATTAAGGGAGAGTAAAAACACCATGCTTAGAAACAATTATTTAAAGTTAAGAAAAGGTTTTTTCTAATGTAAAAATATGTAATTTGCTTTTCAGGGTGGGGGTGGAGAAACAAATTGAATAAGTCAGAAAACATCTTCACATTAATCATTCCTTTCACACACTGCAAATTTACACTTAATGCCTTTCTCTTCCTGGACACCAGAAAGAACACCTGGGATTATGGGAGAAGTTTATATTTGTCTACATCAATTTCTGGAAAAACTGCATAACTTTCAAATTCCTGCATTATCCTTGTCACAAACAGTCTTAGCTGGCCTAGATGACTCATGGCTTCCATATAAACATAACTGCCTCCCACTATCCAAACCGTGTCTACTTTATTTACTAAGTTTTAAGGAAGCATCCAAACTTCTGGCAAGAAAATGTGCTTCTGGTGGGGGTTTCTTGAGTTCTCTACTGAGAACTAAATTAATTCTGTCCTTTAAAGGCTTGTTCTTCTCAGGAATGGAAAACCAGGTCTTTCTACCCATAATCACCAAATTCTGTTTACCTGCTCCTGAAGAGGCTGCGGTCATTCTTTGGAAATACTTCAGTTCATTCCTGAGTTGGGGCCAGGGCAGGTCTCGGTTCTTGCCAACGCCCGTCTGGCACGCAGCTACAAGAGTTCAGCGAACCTGGGTGGCTGCCGTGGCTCAGCAGGCAGAGCTCCGACCTACCGTGCTGGAGGTCTGGAGTTCGATCCCTGGTGCCTCCTGCCCATATGCAAATTAAAAAGAAAAAAAAAAAAAAGAGTTCAGCGAACCGGCCGTGCACAGCGGCAGCGGATACCACCGAGCCCGCTCCCCTCACCTGAAAGCCTCGCCTAATTTGGAGTGAAAATTGGCCTCTCATTCCGTCTATAATGAGTTTATCTATAAAAGTCAATGCAAGGAACATTGAACTGTACGTGATATCTACAGCAAATGCTATGCTTTGATGTACATATATATTTTAATAATATATCTACCCAAACTTTTATTCTGTTTAGGCAAGCTTAACCAACTTACCTTGATGGAATTGTTGATAAATGAGGGAAATATTAAAACTGTTTGAAGCAAATCATTTATCAAATAGTTTAACTTGAACTTTTGCAATCAATGAGTGTATGTTAATTGACATCAAATACCACTCAAAACTGAAATCTAAAATTTGTGTCATGAAAGAGGCTGCCAAATAGGTCTATTTAAAGCCCAAGTGAATTCTAATTTCTGTTAGAAGTTCCCTTTATAAGAGTAGCAGATCGTAATTTAAACTGTCTCTTATGTGTATGTCAGCAGAACAGAGTTGGTTCAGTAGAGGTAGACTTTTCCCAACCTTAACCAGACTCTTAAATATCAGCATAACCGAGTTTTCATGTTAACCACACTGAAACTGCCTACTTAATATAAAGGAAATCTTGTGCTATTTCAAATTATGTATTTTGTATTCCACTTTTATGAAGAAATAATCTTATAATTCAATTTCCTTTCCTACAATTTCAGCTAAATCTTAAATTTAAACAAATTGTGGGTTACAGCCTGAATTTTGAATGTACAGGCTTGTGAGTAATTGCCAAATCATTTGTGTTAACTTAAAAAAAGTGGCAATACTAAAAAAAGAAGAGTAGCAATCTTATTTTAAAATGCGTAAATTTTAATTTATAAAATAAAATATGAGATAAAGTTTTGCCCTTACAAAATCTTAGAACATTGACTCTTAGAACATTGTCATTAATTATTTTATTAAATATGGAAAAACGGTTTTCAAACCCTTAAACAAATTTGTTTACTATTTGGTTTTTTTTTTATGAACTTATATGCTAAAATACTTTATATGCATTTATTTATTTATTTAGCTTTATTCATGTGTTCAGAAACTTCTGTTTGTTCTCTATGAAATAAAGAAAAAAAGTCCTTCAGTCTTTTCCCATTTTATTTTTACACTCACTTTCATTTTCTCTTGTGTCCTTAATGACAATTTTACAATTACTGAAGGCTGAGTCACAAGTTTAGAATCATTCTGCCATGATTCATGCCTTGATTTATACTTCCCCCTTGCCTAAAATGCTTTTTGACTTAATGTTTATCAAAGATTAAGAATTTCGCGAGATGCAGTCCAATTCATCTCCATTGTGTAAATAAGATCCGTGAATACTACAACATGCTTGTTCCTTCTTCCAAAAATTGTTCTGTATATACCACACAAATGGTCTAATATATTTTTAAAGGCAGCATCCATATTTTGGATTTATGATTCATTATATTAATTCTGGTTTAGATACTGTCAGTTCTCACTCATTCATCAAATGTTTTATTGTTTACATTATCATCGTAATTCACATTTATTTCCTTAAAATATGATAATTCTCTTTACTCACTGAAGAACTTAAATCTTCTAGACTTTAAGTAACTTGCCCAATGTCATGCAGGCAATGACGGAAAAGCTGGGATTTGTAACATAGATCTAGTCAAATGATCAGTTCCTGCTTTCAATCACAAAGTTGAACCTCATGAGATTGCAGTCCCTGGAAAAATTGAAATCAGGAGGAAGTTGAAGGCAAACAAATGTCTGAATCAGCTTGAAAGCTTTGGATCCTCATCTGGTAAGAGGAGCATA
Organism: Myrmecophaga tridactyla; assembly: GCA_004026745.1. NCBI lineage: Eukaryota > Metazoa > Chordata > Mammalia > Pilosa > Myrmecophagidae > Myrmecophaga > Myrmecophaga tridactyla. Next base: position 35,489 of record PVIY010016406.1, read on the forward strand.
GATGGAAAGGCAAAAAGCAGCAGAAAATATTCGGATTTTACCTTTAACCTCCTTGCCTTTCATATGGAGTGGTAAATCTTTCACCCATTTGTTAAGTAATTGGAAATGTATTTAAACTCTTAGGACTTTGGTGATATCCCTTGAGAATGCTAAATACAATTACCGATGAAAATATTATTAAATGCTTTCATTATTTAGACACATAATATTCTTTTATTATTATTGTTATTTAGAAGGGAGTTGAATCCAAATATCTGCTATTTTGACACCTATAAGAGAAATCTGATATTTAAACCTTCAGTTTTCAAATGAAAAATGAAAAACAACCTGAAGACTAAACAGACTATTTCCCTAATGTTATGAGCTAATCAGTAACATTTAATTTGATATCAACCTCAGTTAAATTAGTGATGGGATAGTTTGGAATCATGTATCTAGGTATACTGGAATATTTTATTTACGGTATTCTGGTCTTAATTGCTATTATATAACTTCTGAAAAGTACTCTGGAGGTGGAAATACATGCAACCTCAACCAAACGAAGGAGGTGGGTCATAAATTTCCAAATAAATCTAGAGATGTTTGTTATGAATGTGTTATGTAAGCAATGTGGATACACCCACCAGAATAACTGAAAAAGAAAAACATATAATGGTAAGAAGTGTTTTCTGATGTGTAATTTTTATGTAAGATGCTATCATTTGGGGAATTTCATTAAGTGTACAGGGGGCCTTTGTATCATTTTATGATTTTTTCAAAACAAAGTTTACACATAGATACACACAGAGTCAATTTTCCTTGTTATTCATGTATTCTATATTTGTGATTTCACTTACTGACTAAAATTTATTTGTAACCCTCAACTATATCAATATTAACATATTCTCTCTGAAGAAGATGTCATGGCGAGTGCATAGGTGATGAACTGGGAATAACTATATACAACTGCTAAAATTAATATGGGATTAATATCTAGGATGAACTGCAATTCAGAATGAGTAATACAGGGAGTAGTGTGGAAAAATTAAGAGGTTAGACAATTCTTAGAAGGAGATATCCAAAACAGTAAGTGCATTTTAATTGATTAATTCATTACATAAATAATCTTAAAAATGCAAATAAGAACAAAAGTGAGGCACAACTTTACATTTATCATGTTCAAAAGATAAAATTCATATAAAATATAGTGCTAGTGAATATGTGAGTGACAGGGCATGTCATGCATTGCAGAGAGAACCTGGACTGTTGCAATCATTCTGGAAAATATTTAGAGAAAGTAAATATTTAAAATCATCACATTTCAACAATCCCATTTTATGTATATAGTTAAATAAAACTCCACACAAGTACCCAAGTAGGCATGGACAATGATGTTTATTATTACATTCCTTATTGTGAAAAAGAATGTATATCAGTCTAGATTTCCACCATGAGAAGAACAGAGATGTAAAATTTGTGTAAACATAATAAAATGTTTTGAGGAAGTCAGAAATAAAGAACTTGTTTGATCTATAACAATTTGGGTAAATGTGAAAATACAATGTTGAGGGGTAATTAGTGGGAAACAAAGTGAAAATATTACCAAAATACACTGTATATTAGACACTGAAACAGGGAATTGTGTATTTAGAGATGTATGTGTTTAAATAAATGTATTAGAAGGAAATGTATTAATTGCCATAGAATTCTAGCCAATCAGATAAGAGAAATGAGAAGCAGCCCTATTCCAGAGAAACATGATTAACTACAATTAAAAAAAAAAAAAAAGAGGAAGTGGCAGGCACTGGACAGGGGCTAGCAAAAATAGTCTTCTCTTTTCTTCTGAGATCCCATTTGGACTATAATTGTTAGGGTCCCTTGATGATAGCCATTAACATGAGAATGATTTCCTGATCTCCATTCAGCAAAACATAACTAGACCTGATGTACCACCACCAGGTCTAGAATAAAGCGTTCTACTGCATGATCCGCCATGCTCTTCTCTTTGGCTGGTTTGATGATAAATTATGGTTCAGTCCGAAGCCAAGGCATTGAAGACAACAGGGCCTTATAATGGAATAAGCCTCATGCCCTCAGTCATCTCTTAGAATAAGTAGTGCATTGATCAAGAATTATTTTTTTTTTCCATATCATAGATGAGCTTTGGGTTTGTTTCTTACAGAGGCTAGTTTAATGGTAATTCATACAGAAAGGTAGTATGCCATAATAGAATGTATTAATTATTTGCATCTGGGGTCATATGGGGAGGGGTTGGGGAGAACTAAACAGATGTTTAATAAGCCTAGAGCTTAAGGTAGAAAAGTTGGAATGATGAGGGATAAGACCATAAAAATTTGAAAATATGAAGATCCTTATAAACCATTTAAGGTTTAGATTTTATCAATAGAGCAAAGGGAAGCCTTTAGGAATTTAGGAAAGAAATGATTTAATCAGTCTTCTGGTTTTTATAAAGATTTGGCTAAAGTGTGAAGGGATCATAGGATATGCCTGCAAGCATGGCAATATTTTAATAATACAAATATGAGATTGTTATCTCTTAGACCATATTAATAGCCTTGGGGATGGAGAGAAGAGTCCAAGCAGAGGCCGGGAACTGAGACTGGATATCCATCTCCAAGCCTCATGCCAATTTCACTGTGACTCGGGCTACCTGGTCAGACAAAAAAAACAATCTATTGCCGTTAAATGGTAACTGTAGGTAGTTCAGGAAGTTTAACAGGAAGTTTAAACAGGAAGCAGACATGTCTCCCTGCTTTGCTTCAAATGCACTATTTAGTTGTAGAATGTCTAGTGGGCTGTCAATTGCTTTGCGTATTACTTCTCTACTGGCTACATTTTTTAAGTAAAACGTTGTCCGAGGTGTCTGACATTTTGCTTGATTTAATTTATTGTTTTTCGAATGACTTGCTCAAGATATTGCCAAGGGAGACTTGAGAGAAACTAAAGATTCTCTTAAAATCTCCTGCACTGTTAACTACCTATGAAAACGCTGTTTCAGGATAAATACCCTCATGCCATCTTCCTACCTTATGTCAGTGGTAATTCACGGCTAAGCAGATGGCCTAGAATCTTCACTGAATACTGTGAACTTCCCTTTTTGTATCGTGTTTTTATTGAATGTTTTGTGGGTTTGGAGATAAAGTGCTGCAGGGGCTCTTAAATGGATGTTCTTTTAGAATTTTTAAATAAATTTGGATATTTTTGTCCTGCTTTAATTCCTATTAAATGACCAATCAAATTAAAAGCCATCAGTTTTCTGTCTTGATCATTTAAAAATTTTATGAGTAATAAAATATTAATTAAAAAATCAAGCAAAATGTATACAATAAAATATGAGAATGATAAATCGTTTATAAAGACTATTATGTAAAAATGCATAACAGTAATCATTAAATTTTTGAAATTCTTTTTGGAATGTGTGTTTATAACATAAAAGCTAACAGACTTTAAATTGATTTTTTTAAAAATAAAACCAGCATAACGTGTGTGTATATATATATTAGAGCAACAAAATTTGAATTCACATTTCCATAAGAGTTACTTAAACACAGATTGAATAAATAACATCTGGGCAACTTCTTTCAAAATATTTTATTGCATCATTCTCAGTACATATCTTTTCTTGAAATAATTTCTTTTTCTTAACAAAAACCTAATTGAAGATAGAGGAAATATATCATATAGATTATTGCAATGAAACTTCTTGTCTTCTCATTGTAGTTCAAAGGAACTGTAACTTCGCCTTTCTTTTGTGACAGGGCTCAGCATATAATTATAAAAAATTAAAAAGTAAGCATGAGTGTTGTACAAAAATGACATTCACTACATTATAGGGTGTGTTACAGATTAGCCATCTCAAATTTTGGTAACATGATGTCTTACTATCACTTTTCTTGCTTCCTTTGACATTAATATCTTAAAAGAAATTCTTTAGCAAAATAAAACATAGTGGCCATTATTCTCTATTTTCTTGAAAACATTACTATTGCTCCTAAAAAACAAGTGGAGAAAAATTCTCAATTTTCCTATCTTCCTCAGACCACGTATCAAACTAGGTCAAAAAAAAAAAAAGAAAAAACAAGAGATGTCCTGCTGCAAAAGAAATAATTCTGAATATTGTTCCAATATAATCACCTCTTCTAAACCATTCAGATTTTAAAAATTTCATTTTATAGCATATATAATACCTTTGCTTTCAAATTGTATACAGTTCTAATGTTGCTAACTTAATTAGGTTTATGGTGAATTTGTTGCCAACAATTAATTATTTTAAAAAAGGAGAAAAATTGTAAGGTGCTTAAAAAAATCTATTATTTAATACTTTACTTGAACTTGAGTTTGTTTCCTGACGAGAAGATTATTTGGAGGAACTAATCTTTTAAGCATTTGATATTTTTAAAAAAGTTATAATGAAAATTAAGTGTAGCCTAATAACATCCCCATAATATTAATTAAAAATAACTAATCATAATATGTACTACACGATGGTATTGCTAGTCCAATGTGAGCAAAATGATCTACTTTTTTTTCTTTATCTGAATATGATTAGTTTGTGTGTAATTGCAGGATTTGGGAAACTACAATTGTGATGGTGGGTTCTACGGGACACGTGTTACTGAAAACTACTATTGCTTTATCTAGGGAGTGCAAAGAACCTCTTAATATTTATGATTCTAACTGCATTCCTTTGTCCACCAAAGTTATTCCATCATTTACAACCATAATATATTTCCTTTTCCTCCCTCTTCCTCTTATTATGTTGACCGTTTTGCATTATGAATGACCTCTATAGTAGTGACTTTTTGTGCCATTGAAGTTTTGTTCTGCTCGACCTGTGGTTGTTCTTCCATTTTCTGCCCTGTTAGAAAGAGGGCTTCTTAGTTATCACTCCCATCCTTACATTAAGAGAAAAGAATGAGAAAATCAGTGAGTTTTTGCATCCATCAGAGACCTGGGTTTCCAAGGCAAACCATTTCCTGGAGATCTGGAGAGACAAGCAAATGAATATTGTCATGGCCGAGAAATACTTATCAGGAACTCCAGAAACAGCTGGGGACACAAACTAGTTCTGGAAACTCAGAGTGGACTAGCATAAAAAATGAAAAACTCCCGGGGACAGCATATTTAGGGGGACCCTGACACTTTTGTAGGTTTCACTTCCAGGATCCCCACCAGGTTCTCACAATGAAGAGCCACAGTCATCCCCAGGTGCGGTGTGGGCCTGGGATGGGAGGGGAGAAGTTACTGTTGGAAATGTTCACAGAGCATTCTCCAAGCGAAGACATACTCTCTAGGTACAAAGACTTTACCAGAGCTTAATCCCACCCATATTGACTCACCTATATTCCAGTGGGCTTTTACCCAGTTCCAGAACAAATAGTCTTCCTGTCTCATCTAGGTGGAAGAAAAACAAAACAAAACAAAGCTAAGAACACTCATAAAGGTCACAGACCAGATAAACAGGCAAAGACAGAGACCAAATCTTAACAATATTGGAAAATTTCTACATCTTATCACTGCATCAAGAGGGCTCCACTATAACAGTTGATTTCAGTTGAAAAAGTAGCAAAGTTCAGACTGTATTTTTTTTACCCCCATGGGCAGGTACCGGGAATCGAATGCGGGTCTCCAGCATGGCAGGGGAGGACTCTGCCACTGCACCACCGGGGCCCACTGTGATTGTCTTTTTAAAAGAGTTCTTAGGGAATTCCAAAGCCAACCAGAGAGACAATACCAAGGACACTGGAGGAATTTGAGGCATTTGCTACTTACAGTTACAAAAAATATTAAATACTGTCTATCTCTTGGACTAATTAACACAAAAAATTTCACAATGAAATTCTATTCACCTCTGTTTTTATTATCCAATACATCATGTCTGGCTTTCAAAAGAAACATAAAGATAAGCTAAAATGAAAGAAAAAATGCAGTCTAAAGAGACAAAGCAATTGTTAGAACCAGATTTAGATATTATACAGATGTTGAAAATATCAGACAGGAAATTTAAAATAATACTAAATTATTTTAATAATTTAATGTTAAGGACTGTAATGGAAAATATAGATAATATGCATGAACAGGTGGGTTATATGTGAGCAAAAAGGTAGAAACTGCAAAATATAATCAAAGGAAATGTGAGGAATCATAGACATTATAACAGAAATTAAGAAAGCCTTTAATTGGCTCATAGAGATTGGACAAGGCTAAGGAATAAATCAGTGAGTTTGAGGATAGGCCAACTAAAACTTCTAAAAGTGAAATGCAAAAAGAAAATAATAATGAAAGCACACAACACAATATCCAAGGGCTGTGGAATAATTTCAAAAGATAGCCCTTATGCATAATTGGAATACCAGAAAGAGAAGAAAAGACAGAGTAGACAAAATATCTAAAGTAATAATGGCTGATAATTTTCTTAAATTAATGACATACAAATAACCTTTACAGTTGATGAGTTTTTTTTTTTTTTTTCAATGTGGGCAGGCACTAGGCATCAAACCTGGGTCTTTAGCATGAGCAGGCAAGAATTCTGCTACTGAGTCACCATTGTACTACCCAGGGGTTAAGTTTTTAACTACAACACCAATAGCATGATATACAAAAGAAAAAAGTGACAGTTGAATTTGACTAATAATAAAATCTTTTACTGTGTGAAAGTTGCTGTAGGAAGAATCAAAAGACAAGTCAATGAGTTGGAAAGAATATTTGCAATATTAGATATATAGCTAATAAAGGTTTTATATGCAAATATGTAAAGAATTTTTATAACTCAACAGTAAGAACAAAATTAATAACAAAAACAATTAAATAAATCTGACCCTCATCAAAGAACATATACAGATGTCATCAAAGAACATTCATATGTCAGAAAAACTTAAGAAAAGAGACTCAGTATCATATGCCATAAGGGATTGTAAATTAAAGCCAGAAAGAGAGTCACTGCGTATGTATTACAATAGCTAACATCTGCAAAACCGTCACTTCCACGTGGGGAGGACCAAGAACAACAGAAACTTCATTTGTTGATGATAGCATCCAACATTACATGGGCATTTTTTAAGACAGTTCAGCAGTTTCTTACAAAACTAAACATAGATTTACTATACAATCTAGTGGGCACACTCCAAGATGTTTACCCAATTGATTTGAAAGCAATGTCTACTCAAAAAAGATACACATGAATATTTATAACAACTTCACAGATAATCACCCAAATTTGGAAACAACAAATGGCGAATGGATGAACAAACAACTGTAAGATCATGCAATGCAATATTATTCAGTGATATAAAAGATGCAAGCTATCTGGTAATGAAAAATTGTGATTGGGCCTTAAACACATAATGCTAAGAGAAAGAAGCAGTTGGAAAGGCTACATAATGTATGATTCTAATTACATAGTGCACCATTCAAATTATATGTTATTGTGTACACTGAAGTTTTAACCTATGGTTCCTAACCAGGTGTCCAAGTTTAACATTGACAGTCATAAATTGTGTACCTTTAATTTGATGTGAGGACCCATAAGCTCAGTCTAATCATGAGAAGCACTTCAGACAAATTGCAGTAGAAGTTGCCCTTTAAAATGCCTGGCCAGTATCTCCCAAACCATCAAGTTCATCAAATATAAGGTAAATGTCACTGCTGAGAGGGGCCTAAGGAAACATGTCAATTAAATGCAATAAGGCATTCTGAATGGGATCCAGGATAGAAAAAAGAATATTGTGGAAATTGGAATAAAATATAGATTTCATTTATTAACAAAATCAATTTTGGTTCATTAATTGCAACCAATCTATCATACCAAGTAAAATGTTAATAATAGGGGAAACTGGGGGCATGTTATATAGAAACTCTCTCAGCTCTAATCTCAATTTTTCTGTAAAT